>CAOKZL010003593.1:0-85314 GCA_948472985.1 Iguana delicatissima
AGGCCAGAAGGAGAGATATCTGGTTGGGGAAGAAAGCAAAGCACCTTTAGACTGTGGAAAGAAGTGCTGCTGCTATCTCTGGTGGGTGAGCATATAATTCACTTATCGTCACAGTTGTAGTATAGTTCTAGACATTGTTGTATGTGCATAAGAGAATAAATTAAAAACAACCACTAACATTTGTTTTACGCTCCTTTCCTTTCTAAAATGGGGAACTGGAAGACTGGATGGAAATTCTAAATGTGTGCTTTGCAAGTATCCCATAGATCTTTCTCAGAATTCCCCTTGCAAAATATTCCACTTGAAAAAAAATACTTAGGTCTACTTTTGAAAAAGAATAGGACCTTTCCTCACTTGTACTATTAAATGAAAATTACAGGAAACCACTTATTTATTTGCTTTTTTATTTTGTTTTATTGGTTTTATACCCTGCCTTTCTCCTGGTTTGGGATCCATCTTGTTCTACAAGGGAGCAAGAACAGTCAAGCCACCTAGCCATCTTGTCTATTAACTGTAAAGTTACAGAAGAAACTGACAGATGGGGCCTGTGTCATGATTTTGCAATGAAAAGGGTCAGAAAAATAAATATTTCAGGTTTATAAGACTCTCAGGCTGGCTGTTATTAACAACAGTAGCAAAAGCAGCTGTTTTCAGACATTTAGAATACCTAACAGTGATCTCAAAATTACAATTTTTTGTGCCTCATGAGATGTTATGTATAGTATTACAAATTGTGGTGATGGTGTATGAAGAGGAGACATGTTACAAATTTATGTTGCACCTCCCAGAAAAGTGATTGGGCCTTGATTACTCTTGTTGTTGTGTGCCTTCAAGTTGTTTCCAGCTTATAGAGACCCTAAGGTGAACCTACCACAAGGTTTTCTGGGGGCTGAGAGTATGTGGCATGCTCAAGGCCACCCAATGGGTTTCCATGACCCAGTGGGTAATTGCACCTTGGTCTCCAGGGCCATAGTCAAACCACTGTACCACATTGGCTCCAAAATACATACTGGGGTGATAGATGCAGCTTGTGGGAAGCATTCTGATGATTCCTGGGCTGCAGAGGGCTTTAGGGAGATAAATTGTACTTTTTGTTCTTGTTCTTATGTGCCTTCCAGTTGTTTCCGACCTATGCTGATTCTAATGCAAATCATGGGGTTTTCTGTAGGATAAGTGTATATGACATGCCAAGGGTCACCCAATGGATTTCCATGGCTGAACGGAGAATTGAACTTCCCTCTCCAGGGTCATAGTCCAACACTCTTATTTGTAATTAATTTACATCATATCTGGGGTATAGGGGTTCCTCAATCACATAGATAACTACAATGGTGCATTAGCCAGCATATCAATGTGTTTTGTGTTATCACTATTCCTTCACCCCATTAATCCTTTCCTGAATCATGTTTACCTCACATATAAGAAGGAAGAGTGTACTAGTACCTCCCAACATCACTTTCATCACCTTCTACACTTGGAGAGCAACATGTCTGAAGAGTATATGCTCCACTTGTCAAGATATTCAGAATGTGAGTGTGGGGTGTCCAAGAAGGTTTTTCTGGTGGATGGAAAGATGAGGTAATGTGACCTTGGCAGCACAGCTGCAAGGTTTGTTATGGCTAGCTTGCCTTGCAAGGTCCTGCCTCAGGAGAGAGCATCCAGCATGAAGAGGTGTCATGCCCTGCCCTGCAGACTCTGGCAGTGAGGAGGAGGATTAAGAATCTAAGGCAGAGGCTTCTCCAGAGGCAGGAGTTTCCCCAGAAGGTTGCTCAGGAAAAGATAACAAACAACAGCAGGGGGAACAAATATCAGAGGATGGGGCAATACAAAGTCTTACCATACAAGAGAGACAAGACCAGAAAGAGGGGCTGCGCTGCTCTGCATGTTTAAGTAACAAGCAAGTCCTAATGAAGGAACACCTGTGGCAATAGCATGTCCACTGACCGTTTCCTTTCAGAGTCAGCAACTGATCTTTCCAGTAGTTGAAGCCCTGCACCATGTTCTCTTGCATCCAGATTACCTTGAACCTTTGCCTGTTTGATGACGTCTTGGATTTGCCCTTTGGATTTGCTTGCTCTGAAACCTGAACTCTGTTTGGACATTTCCCCGCTCTTGCCTTATGAGTAAGCCCTGCTCTGCCACTTGTTGATTAATTGTCTGGACACGACAGGAAAATGTATGTTCTGGATGCATTGGATCACCCCATGTATACTTTGACTTGGTTAAGCCCTTAAAAGGCTTAAGTTTTGTTCTGTAAAGTGCCTCAGGCCACATTTGGAACTGCCTTTGGCCATACTCTTTGTCTGTCTTCCATGCTTGTGCTTGTAGGCATTCCACCAGAAGCCCTAATACTTATCTTGTACTTTGTTTGAATAAACAGCACCTAGCCTCAATGCAATGAGTCTGCATGACTACATTTTTCCAGTCTGGAGCAGCTGACAGTGGTTTGGCACTCCTTCCTATTTTCTGCACTTTGCATATGCTCTGAGGTGCATACCTTGCACCCTGACACCAGTTATGGAGGCTCTCCACATGAGCTGGACCTCTGAAATTATGGTCCACATTGTCACCTAGGGTAGTGGCACTGGAGACAGGGAGTAGAGTTAGTATTCTCCCCTCCTCATTTTCCAACACACTTTGTGATTAACTGAATGGGGCTTTCCCAAAGTGAGGCATTTGGAACTAGACATTGGGAAACAGACCAGGCATGTTTATCTTCTTTGTTTTAGCTGAAAGGGGAAGAAAAATTTAGAATACTCAGTTTTCAACAATATGTTATGCAAGACCTGACAAGAGAAGGGTCCTCTCTTCATTGACTGCTGTATTATACTATCTCCTTCGTTACTTGGTGCCCTTTGACCAATTGGCCATAGCTGTCAAGGTGACCATGCTTGGGGGTAAACTGTAACTGCCAAAGAGTTTTAATAAATCTTCCTTGAAATCTGTATTCATATAATGCTGCATGACAAATGCCAGACTATAGCTGTGTTTGTTTGTTTTTGATGTAAATAAACCTGCAGTCTATAAGGGTCAAACTAGATCACACTATAAATATGTAATGTGTGGTAAGATGAGATAACTGCCAGCACCCCCCTCAAAAGTTCATCTTCATGGGTAGATGAACCAGCCTTTTCTTTGGAGGAGTCAAAGCAGCAACCAATTCCTCTTTCTGTTCAGCATGAGAGTTCAGGTTCAGGGTCCCAGTCCCAGGGAAAGGCAGTCCCCTAGTCCCAGAGAAAGGCAGAAGCTCAGATGTCTGGCTTAGACCACCCTCTGCAAAGAAAGTGAGAGGCTGCAGTCAAGGTTCAGGAGGAGCACAACCATGGAACACTCTCCCTAAATATTACATGGGATCTGGGCAGTACTTAGGGCATGCTGCCTATATAAGGAAGTTATAAACACCAGCTACCTTGCTAAATGCAACTTTCAGTCTTCCTCTTGACAGCTGGGCTTGCAAAACTGTGTTTATCAGGTTTAGAACCTCTGGATTGTATAAGGACTTGTCTATTGTGACTCCCTAGAAACCTGACTCTGCCTTATGGCTTTCTTCACTCTGGACTGTTTGACACTGGATACCTCTCGCTTACATGTCTTACCAACTTGGGAACTCTGACCCTTGTTTAAGATTGAAAGCAGGACAATAACTACCTTCTCCCATCCCATGCTATGTTCCCCAAAAAAATTGCCCCAGGGAAGATACTATTTCAAGTAACAATTTATCTCCTGCAGCAAATAGTTTCAGATAGGGGTGAATTAATTGAGACTGCAGTATAACCAGGAATGACTAAACTCACCTGTTCCATGTGTCATGAACTCCATACTGGCAGACTGAGGCACCTGCCTTGGACAGCTGCTTTTGAATTCCATGAAAGGACAACAATAGTTATTTATTCTCTTATTATTATTATCTCACTGCCAGAGAGCTGCTTGTGGCATTTTCTCTGTCAGGTTCTGGACTAACTTGGATGGCTTTGGTTGTGATGCATCTTGACAATAGGGAAGTATTTTTTGCTCCTCCTTAGGCTGCAAAATGACTTGGGGCATTAATTTGGATTATGGATAGATTCTTTTACCTGTTACTTTACTAAGGCCAATTCCCAAGGTAAAGCACGTGTCCATTTCACATCCTGTGCAGTTTAGACTGAATTTTTTTTCTCTTACATGCATCCTCTGTCCTAATTTTTTAAATTCATTTTGAGGAATGTAATTTCATCTTTCACCATGCTCCAGTTTCCTTCCAAACCTCACAAAAGAGTGTTCTTAACCAGCTGATTTTGGTTCACAAGATCTCTACTTTGTTCAATAAACATTTCATTTGCCAATTCATCTTAGTTTGGCTTGTATTCATGTTCCAAGCAAAGCGTACAGTATCTCACTAATCAGTAAGAATGATGCTCTCATTATATTGTTCCAGTGGCTATAGCATAATTAATGTCTATTGATAGACACATTCAAAATACCATTAATTATGTTATTAATGATTTTAATTAACTTCAAATGCTTCATGTTTTCCAATAAAATTATCATATTTAAGAAAGATGCCTGCATAGTCTTCACTTATTCCCTGGTGTTTGTTTACCACAATGATTTATCCACAGCTAAGAGAATGCAGCTTCGGAAATTAACATCAGTTCTGTTTTATTAGCTCCTTGCTTTTTTATTATTCTTGCTAACAATAAAAATGTCACAACAAAACAATTGGATGCATTCGCTTCTAGTTGTCTCACCTTCTGTCTGGTTTCCTGTGTGATGCCCTTTACCTATTGAGTGATTCCAATAAGAGATGGGACTGAATGCTATTTGGTCAATAAGTGTAAAAATCAAACTCTCACATTTTAAATTTATGTGGGCGTGCATTTATTGAAATAATAAGAATACAGTTACAATGTTCCTAGAAGTGTTTGCCTTTCGGGCGAAAACTGCTCATGTTTTGTTGGTGCTTGCCTTCTATATTTCTAACACTAATATCTTTTTCCATTAAAGTGAATTTAGACTGATGAAAACTGTCAGACCAACAGCCCCCAGGTGTTTAAAGTATTTTTATTTATCCGCAGAAAAGAAACCATGGACAGGGTGAGCATGTAAAATTCTCCCATGCGGTAGTGCAGCCAAGATATAGAATACTTGGAAGAGGATGTCACGGGGATGTTTATAAAAATGAATTTCTGATCCTTTAAAAAATATGTGATCAGATCCAGAAATGGACAGGGAATTCATGGCTGTGGTCTGCCCTGATTGCTGTTTGACATCTATATGTGTTTGATATTTCTTTTTCTCCTTTGTAATTTTTTGGCAAGTCTCAACACCAGCTGCAACTTTTTATTCTCAGCCTTGAGTAGGTTTCTTTCTGTTTCTGAGAGCCTCTCCTCACTACATTGTTAAAGTGCTATTATTCCACATTCAGTATCTTGTGGAATTCTGGGGTTTGCAGTTTACTGAGGCCAAAGAGCTCTCTCATTGAGAATTCTAAATGCCCCTCCCTAAACTGCAAACCCCAGGTTTCCATAGGATGTTGAAAGTGGAATAACAATACTATAACAGTATAGAGCAGAAATAACCTTAACTCTATAGCTGAGATTCTGGTTCAATAGATATATCATTGTTATGCTTGTGTGATATATGTGACACATGCTGAAATTCTTTCTTCTATACAACAATTAAAGGTACAGACGATCTATCCCGTATTTCTCCTGGCAACCCAAGACGGGGACCATGAGGCCAACAGAAGCACTGGAAGCCCACCAAAACAGCTATACATTGGTTTTCTGATATAGGCAGACATCTTTACGGGGCTGACACAGATCTCCGAGCTAAATAAAGACCAGGATATGCAAAATAATGTTGCTCCATGTACCTGAAAAAGTGCTGAAGCACAATCTCACAATTTCTTTCACATTAGCTTTGAGACTGTGAGAAAGATGTTTGTAGCATAAGTTGTTGTAAACTCAGCCTACTCTAGATTCAATCTACTTCAACTATGGAAGTCAGTTTCAGAATCCACTGAGCATGACTACGTTGAAATTTTCTTGTGTTCACATAGATGAACAGATGAGCTAAAGCATCACTAACAACTGATTCTCAGTTCCTATGTATGTTGTCCTATGGAGTCTCAGTGCTCAGTATTGTTTAAGCTTCTCAGCATGTGCCCTTCTGTCCTTCATTATGGGACTTCATGCTAATGCCATTGAGACTCAGTGGCACTGCTGTTCCAGGTCTCAATGTGCCTTTTGATACAATAGGTATAAACTATGAGGTGACACAGTGAAGTAAGGAGACATCCTCCAAGGATACAAATGCTCACTGCATTTGTGCAATAGCTACAACTTTTTTTAAAAAAGCAGATGACAACAATTATGTAGGTACTGTGTCGTCTGCCAACATTGTCCTTTTTTCCCCCATTTTCTTCAGTTGTCACTTTGCTTATTCCATGCCTTCCTGCTTATAATTAAAAAAAAAAATCTGCATTTCCTCTCTGCCTCAGTTTCACTAAACCACAAGAGGCCACAACTTCCCAGCTGTGCACTTGTACTTCTCTGCTTCCCAGGAGGAGTTGAGCAGCACAACCTCCTACTCCCTTTGCATTTATGCCCTTAGAATCTGAACATGACTAGCAAATTCATTAATTCTAATTAGAAGAACTGCTATTACATATATATATGTTAAAAGTGGTATCACTCACAACATATTTCCCCAAAGCTTTTGGCAAGAAAACAAGGGCCTCTCTTGGGAAGCACAACTGACAGGATTGAAACCTAGCTAATAAAAGTTTAATTACGATCAGCAATGATGATATTTAATAACTGTGACCTCACTGGGAACAATTTCCGAGAGGCAATCATTTGGGTTCCATTACAGCATGTGAGTGATGATGCTAATAAACTTCCACATGAAGAACTCTTGCCCAACCTTGCATTCCTTTTTCTTCCATTCGCTGCTAAAGTCAGGAAGCCAGAAAGAAGAGGTTTTAGTTTTCTTTGGCAGAATAAACCATACCATGTAATAAATTCATGGAAATAGGGTTTCTGTGGCTTATTAGATCCACTGAACAACTCTGACAGGATGCTTATTGCCAGCTCCATAGCAAGCAAGGATGGATCATGCAAGTCCATTCTGTAATACAAATTAGCAAGCAAACTAGTTACAACTCTGCTTCAGATTTTGACATCATTGTATTTACCATGTTGTAGCAGTTAAAAGCCACTGATTGGAAGATTTTTGTTTTAAGCTGTAAAAATTTAGACCTTTCTTCTACCTTTTTAAAGCTCATTTGGTTTTAGGCTTTTTTCATTTGTCTTCTATCCTCCCAAGCAAGTAAACGTTTCACGGAATTTATTTATCCTTCTCATCTAGTCCAGATTATGAAAATGTGTCTGAAGTGAGCAGTGGAGTTGATGAGGATTAATATTGGGGATCTAAGTCAAGAAGGGGAGGAAGAGTTTATGATAGACATTTTGGTTGGTGCTTCCTGGATCTGGTATTCAGAATTGTTGGATCTAATATCTAAACTTCACAGTTAAGAAGACTGCTGCTAGACTTAAGTTATAATTCTGTTCAGGATTGCTTTTAATTAGCTTCAGTTGGCTTCTCATGGAGTAGGAACCTCTTTTTAAAAATCTCCATCATTCAAGCAGCCTCCAGGCAAATCTAGAAATAATGTACTTTTTGTGACCCTAGTTCCGAAGAGTGCTAGAAAATTATGTCTGATCTAGAAATGAGCAACAAGGTTGATACTAAATATGTGTGCTTTCAGCCAACTTGGAATGTTTCTACACTATATAGTTTTACCTTGATTTCTGGGGTCCCTTGGCAGACACCTCAATGTGCTCCACATGATGGGGAATGGAAACTAGCTAGAGCACAAGCAATAGCAATGCGAGAGGCAGGGTAACCTAGCGAGACCTTTTTACCCAATGTTTACAGGGTCAGGCCAAGCCAAAAACCAAGCAGAATTGTCTAATAAATGATTTTATTGAGGGGAATTCACTCATGCATGCACACAAGATACACACAATCAGACATTCACACAAGAGCTAGCTGAAAGAGAAAGGGAGGAAAAATTATAGAGAGGCTGAGGGATTTGGGGGGATTTATAATTACCAGTCCAGAAGAATAGTAAAGAGCAGAAATGTATTTTGGCTTAGGTAGGACCTAAGGGCAGTTCTCATTCAGAAGCCAGACAGACAGAGTGATGGGTAGACCTTCAAGAGACTGCACTGGGCCTCCTCAAATCAGGGGTATTTGTACCCTGAAAATGGCATGTGGCTGTGAAGGTTCCAGATGCAAGACAAAGGGAACCCGTTGTGGACAATGAGTCTTTCGCCTGTTGATGGGCTTATTGGTTTGATTGACAAAGACATGATGAGTGTTGTAATAGCTGTCTATTGTCTATGAGGAAAGATGAAAGAATCCAGGTGTACAAGGGATGAACATCTGTCAATCAGTGTCCTGGTGGGCTCCTCATAGTTGGATTCCCTGGAAATTCCAGCTTCTATTTAAGCCTATTATCCACAGGAATGATGTGTATTTGCCTCACAAGTGACTCAGTCTTACCTGGAGGAATTTTGGAATTGACCTATGCTTCTCACGTTTACAGTCAAATTCTTTCCCTCACTCAGTTTGACCTCTCTGTCACCTCTCAGGCTTGAATTTGCTATCAGAGCCAATAAAATGTGTTGCCAATTAGCTATGGTGTCGATCCAAACCACACTGACATTGAGGACCCCCAAAGCGGGGCCTTACAATAGTTATAGCAGTTTGATGTCACCTTATCTGCCATGGCTCCGTCCTATGGATTCCTGGGGTTTGCAATTTGGTGAGGTACTTGAGTTATTTCTGCTAGATTGCTCTAGTCCACACACTTGACCTACAGAACTGTATATAGCAGCAAATTCTAAATGCTTAACCAGATTACAAATTCCTACCAGAATCCTACATAACCTGTTACATGAAGTAACTTTATATATACCTAGTTACATAGCAGAGGTGCCCCTTTATTGAATTACAAAGATGCATAAAAGGACACCAGCAAAAGAACCCAATGCAGATCAGCTTATGTACATTAATGCATGATGTACAGTGATGCACACTGTACCTCACTGTGCAATGTGCATCAGGCACCGATGCTCAGTGCTCACCAATGCACATTGCACACTAATGTACACTGGGCACTTCTCCAGTTCTGCTATGTAGTAACTCAACAGCAGTCCTCTACTGGATATGGACATTATGCAACTGTGCAGTTCTGTTTCCAACAGATGTAAGTCCACTTAAAAGGACATAAGGCCCCAACAGGATTCTAGCTAGGGATGGGACGACTTCAGAATTATCTGGATCAGGATCCAGATCCCTGGGAATCCACGAATCTCACAAATCTGAAATCTTTCAAATCCTTTTTTTTTTTTTTTTAAGAAAGGGCTTAAAATGCAAGGGAAAGAAGGATAATCTTGGGCAAGACACGCTCTTTCAGCCTTAGCAAAAGCCTAAGCAAAGGCAAATATCCCTCTGAAGAAATCTGGTCAGGACAATTGTCATAGTTTTGCCTCAGGATCTCCCCAGACTGAAAATGACATGAAAGTCCTTTCTACACAGGCAGGAAAATATGGATTAATCCCACATTTTCCTGCTTGTGTAAACAGGGCCACATACTACAGTGCAGAGATAGTCCAGGTCAAAACTAGGTTTCTTTGCATAGCTCCTTATGGCATCCTGGGGGTTGGAGTTTGATGATGCACCAGCACACTTTGTCAGAGAAGACTGTGAGACCTTGTAAAACTCCAAACCCCGAATTGTGTCTGAAAGAGGTTTGCAAGGGAGCTATGCAAAGGAATCTTTCAGCTGTCCTTGAAATCTCAAGCCTGTACCTTCCAGTCAAGTGCTGAACTTAAATATTAAATGTTCAATTTAAATATCTTAGAATACAAGCCCAGATGTAATTTGTGAAATTGTTAGGAAAGGCCATTATTACTCCAAGGGAAAAATTCATCTACTTGCCATCTCCCTTTGTTTTCAGGCGTCCTGGTCTTCCCAAGTTTTCAGGCATCCTGGTCTCCCAGGTTTTCAGGCATCCCGGTCTCCAACAAACTATTTGGGTGGTGGATTTGAAAGATTCAGTTTGCCTATTTTGGCACGGGGATTCAGATTCGCAAATCTCGAATCCTTTGCAAGGATTCGAGGCTTCGAGAATTTGAGGGTTTGGTTGGCCCATCTCTAATTCTAGCACATACATTTCTCTAGCATGGAGCCATGAAATCTATGGTGGTATCAAATTACTATAATGGTGTAGTGTTGATACAGCCTAGTTTCCCAACATGCATCAACAAGAAGAACCAGGAGACCAAGTCCATTGAGGAAACACTAAAGGCAAAATGAGTGTAGTTAGCTGAAAAGATATGTGTCAGAGGCATAATATTAACCATCATCAGATCTTTGAAAGGCTGTAACATAGATGATGGAACAACCTTCTTTTGTTTTGATTTCCATGTGAGGATCCATCCAAACCAATGGATCAAATTACAAGAGCAGTCATTTTAACTAAATGTTAACGCTCTCTGGTTGTACAAGCATATAAAGTATATTGCCTCAGAAGGCAGTGGGTCTTCTTTCCTTGAGATTTTTAAGGAGATTCTGGATGGCCACCTTTCAGGAATGCTATGCTAGCAGAGGACAGGAATCAAGTTTGGAAAAGTTTTTTTTTATGATTTTAACTCTCCCAGTTCCTTAACCAATATGGCTATTGATCATGCCCACCAGGGGATTATGGGTCTTGTTGCCCACAATATAGCCCCTTGATTTTCTGACTGGCCTAGAATTCTGAATTTCCTTCAGCCTCTGTGAGGTTTTTAGTTGGGACAACTTTAGAATGCTCTTTCTTTCTTTTAATGTAGCTGAAATGACGTATAACTGATGCTGCTTTTTCTCTAGTCAGGCAGAGAATGAAGATGTGAGCTTATCCAGCATGCAATGTTTGGAAATTAAATCTTGCTGTTGAGAGCCTAAGAGGCTGGGCTCCATGCCAAGTGGGGACAAATTAGAACCTGAACCTGCTTCACAGGCTATTTCCAAAGGCTTCCTTTGGTGGGAGGATGACGAGAACAACCTGTTTTTTCATCTTGTTTCCATGTAAATTCAACTCTCTCTCAATCTCTCACTCACTCTCCATGTCTCTCTTACCATGACAGAATTAATCTGTGATTATTTAGATTCAAAAATATGGTTGTTGTGGGATTAGAAGAGAGGAGGAAGAGGAAAATACTGCCAAAGAATATTTTTTTAAAAAAAGAAGCATGTTTGACAAATAGCATTTTCAGTTTACACAGTCTCTGATTAAATGACAGACGAAGTAAAGTGCCCCAGGCATAATGGATAAGCGTTGCCTTGAGGCATGTACAGGTCTCGTAGCTCCATTGCAGAGCACATTCCTTGTATTCAGAAGGCCTTAGGTTCAATCCTCCATTGAGCTGGTAATGCTGTTAGCTATGTTCTGATTCTCATCTGGAATAAAGCAGCTTCCTATGGACCTGTAGGTTGATTGATCCAATACAGCCACAAGGACATAAATCAGGATGTTTTTTGTTTGGCTCAGTCAGTCCCACCACCATCCCAGGTGTGTTTGGTGAGGACACAGAAGAGATCTTTCTAGGCTGATGCTGCCAGGCTGTGGAATTCCCTCCCTCATAAAGTCACGTTGGCCCCCCTGCTCTTTTTCATCCAGTGGGCAAAGACCTTTCTGTTTACCCACACCTTTGCAGAAAGAGTTTTAACTGAGGTGTACTTTTTTTTTATTGCCATTGCATCTTAACTTCTTTCAAAATTGTTTTATGTTAATATTTTCAATATAATAATTTAATTGTTTTTTTAACTTTGTATTATACTATGTTTTAATTGTTTCTGTTCCAGCTTATATTCTAATATCCATTGGATCTGGAGAAAGATGGGACCTGTTCTCTACTGTCAGATCATGAAAAACTATGAGTCACTCTTAAAGAAATGGGTGTAACACAGCATTTGAATATCCTAATGCATAACTTGTACTGAGGACGAGAGGCCACTGTTATGATAGCATATGGAGAAACAGAATAGTTTCAATTGGCAAGGGGTCAGTCAAAGCTACCCTATTTGTTTAACTTGTACACTGAACTCTTCATATGCAAAGATGGATTAGATTCTGAGGAAAAAGGTGTGAAAATTGGAGGAAGGAACCTCAACAATTTAAGATGTGCGGATGACACCATACTACTACAGAAAATAGCAAATACTTGGAATGACTACTGAAGAAAGTCAATGAGGAAAGTACAAAAGCAGGTTCACAGCAGAACCTTGACAAAATAAAAATAATGACCACAGATGATTTACCTAACTTTAAAGTAGACAATGAATACACTAAGATAGTGAAAAATTTCCTACACCTTAACTCAGTCAAGAAATCAGAAGAATATTAGGACTGGGAAGGGCAGCTATGAAGGAACTAGACAAGATCCTCAAATGGACACATATATCATTTAATACCAAAGTCAGGATTGTTCATGCCATTGTATTTTCCTTTTTTAAATTATTTTGCTATGGTTGTGAAAGCTGGACACCAAAGAAAGATGACAGGAAGAGAATCAACTCATTTGAAATTTGGTCCTGGAAAAGAGTTCTGCCAAAAACACAAATAAATGTGTTCCAGAGCAAATCAAGTTTGAACTCTCCCTAAAAGCCAAGGTGACTAAACTGAGAGTGTCATACTTTGGACATAACATGAGAAGACGTGACTAACAAAAAAGGAGAATGATGCGTAGAAACGTAAAAGGCGATAGGAAAAGAAGAAGACTGCATTACAAATGAGTAGACTCAATCAAAGAAGCCATAGCCTTGTGTTTGCAAGACCTGATGTCTCGCATTCATAGGGTTGCCATAAGTTGAAATCAACTTGATAGCAGTTAACAACAATAAAGTAAATTTTCATTTTTTTTTAAATGACTATAGGACTGCCATTACTATTAAGTAAAACCACTAATCATCTCAGACAGCATATGCTGAAGAGTGACCATCTCTCTCCATTGGAGGGCAGAACTGTGTATACTGTGTAAAGTTTGGAATGATGCTTTTTAAAAGGAACTAATTACTTTACTCCTCACTCAGATTGAATTGGGGTGCCCAGAACTGAATACTGCATCCAGTTCTGGGCATCCCAGCTCAAGAAGGGCATGGTCAAGCTGGAGCAAGTCCAAAGGAGGGCGACCAAAATGGTGAGAGGCCTGGAAGCCATGCCCTATGAGGATAGACTTAAAGAGTTGGGTATGTTTAGTCTGCAGAAGAGAAGGTTAAGAGGGGACATGATAGCCATGTTTAAATATCTGAAAGGATGCCATATTGAGGAGGGAGAGGGCTTGTTTACCTCTGCTCCAGAGACCAGGACAAGGAACAATGGATTCAAGCTGCAGGAAAGGAGATTCCACCTGAACCTCAGGAAGAACTTCCTGACAGTCAGGGCTGTCCGGCAGTGGAATCTGCTGCCTCGGAGTGTAGTGGAGTCTCCTTCCTTGGAGGTTTTTAAGCAGAGGCTGGATGGTCATCTGTCGGGAGTGCTTTGAGGGTGTTCCTGCATGGCAGGGGGTTGGACTGGATGGCCCGTGTGGTCTCTTCCAACTCTACATTTCTATGATTCTATGATTCTATGATTACTGAACAGGTTACTTGCTATTGTTTCTGCAGCCCCCAAAGATGTCTGAGTTATTCACCACTCACAGGTTCTCATTACTGTTACTATTGTGCCCTTTGAAAGCAAGAGAAAATGCTCTCTGATTTCCCAAATTAATCTATTCAGATATTGCACCTTAGAAATGTAAAGAAAAATGTAAATTAGTCCTTTGCAGCTTCAGCACAAGACCCTTCCTTCACCTCTTTCTATTTCTCAAACAGGCCATTTCCGCACTAGCCTGCTATACTGCCTCAAAGGCCCCTCCCTAAACTGCAAACCCCAGGATTCCATAGGATGTTGACTGTGGAATAATAGCACTATAACAGGCTAGTGCAGAAGTCAGTGCGCATATTGAGCAATGAGTAATAGGCAGTTAAGCTGTTCCTATTTCACTGAAAAGCAGTGTATTACAGCTGTGCCTGTTACAGACAAGAAAGGAACTCTCTTTTAGCTCAATGCTACAAAAAGTAGCAAGTTAGAAAGTAACTTATGGGAAAAAAGAGTTACTGCCTTGCTGTAATGCTCTACAATTATGCACCTACAACTGCTAAAATAGCCTGCTGTCAAAAATGTATCAAAGCTAAGTTTCAGCTGGCAGCTCACATAGCTCTTGTATGTGGGATGGGGGAACGATCTTGTCCTTTGCCTCTGACAGTAAAGTGCCTTGAACTAGTTCTGAATACATCTGGTACAAAGCAAACTGGTCAGCTGAGAGGTAATAAATTCCATAAATAAATAAACAAACAAACAAATCCCCACAGTTTTGGCAACATTGTTTTGGAATAAAAATGATGGTTACTAATTCTTGAACCCTGCTGTGTTTTAGAGTGTGATTCCTTTGCAGTTACACTCATACAGTTTTGCGCTACAAAGCTGTCAAACCAGACAATAAGCTTTGACAGTAACATCTGTTTTGGATGCTGATATATTGCAATTTCCTTTGTTCCTGTTGTTATTTTCCATCAACTTATGGCAATCCATGAACAAGAGATCTCCAAAAGCCCTGGTCACCCTGCTCAGTGATCTTCCTCTTTCAAAATACTACTTGTGAGACAGTCCACCCTGACCTCAAGATAACAATGTCAGCTGGCTTTTGTGTGACCTCTGTTAGCACAGCATGTCCTTAATGCACAAAATCTCAGTCTGAAAAAAAAAAAAGTCTTTGCATTTCATCTGCTCTTCAAATATCACAAACCAGCTTTTAAAGCAGTCACTGCAACTGAGTTAGAACTGAGTAAAAATGTTTTGTCTCAAATACTTAGGGCTTCATCACACAAGGCAGGTAAACTGCACTTACAGCAGGATAATAGTATATTTGGTTGGGGCTTATCACATTACCTCTTTTCGCTTCTGTTGTTCTCCCAGTGGGAGACCGTTTGGAAAGTGTTTCTTTTACAAAGAAGGTCTTTAATGGATTAATCCATTATTGACCTCCTTTGTAAAAGAAATACTTTCCAAACATTTGCCCAACCAAACAAACAACAGAAGAGTAACAATGTCAGGTGATAAGTTCCAGCCAAAGATGCAATCACCCTTATGTTTGTGTGATTTACCTGCTTTGTGTGATAATGCCTTTAGTCTTTTGATTTTGTTTCCTATTTTAAAAAATGCATTCATTCATCAACATTTAAAAAAAAAGAAGTGACAGAAGAAAATACAGGAGATGTACAAAACTAGCTCTGTGGATCATAAAATAGCTTGCTCTGTTGCAGTGGCATGTGTTAAATTTGATACTCATTTCCACTGCCACAAGTAAGCAGGTACCATCCAGTGTATGGCGGAAATATCAGAAGTATTGTAAACAAAGTGATATTGATGCCAGAAATAAATAGCAATGTACCAAGATATAGGGAATAAGATTCTCAGGTGTCAGAGTGGTGGTAGAAATCTCAGAGAATTACTGCATTTCTTTGGGCAAGGCAAGTGACACTGGAGAAGAAGGAAGTTTGAATTTTTACATGTTAGGTGACTTTAAAGCCTCACTGCTTATCTTCACCTATTTCTAGCTGGTGCCAGGATTCTCTGTCTCAGCAGAAAGATGTTTTTGTGTACACTACAGTTGTGTAATATCAGGGCATCCCCACCCCTCAAAAAAAAAATCCCAGAGTGAGGAAAGGGGACTAGGAAGAGAGATTATGGGTTCATGTATTTGGGCCCATCATGCCATCCAGAGCAAGGCAGAGAAGGCCAGTGTCAAGAATATGAAGCTCCTTAGTGCCCAAGCACTGCAGCATTATCACAGGGGAAAAAAGTCCCCAAGTTCTGGCAGTGACCTTCTACAAGTCCCAGCACAACCACAAGGTCAAGTAAAAATCTCCTCATGTCTCACAAGTGTTGTAGTTAAACTCACACAAGAAGTGTAACTTAGTAGGAATGGTAGCGACTATCAGAACTGCTGGGCACATTTTTCAGTTTCACCAGCAGTCATCAAAAATACTTTCTCCTTCTTGCTCTCGCTTAACACATTACTGAGTTTGCTGGGTTTTACTCATATTCTTGTCTCATTTATCCATACTGCTCCTAAGCCGATTTCCACAAGTGGCTGACTCAGAAGCAGTTCCATCCAGCTTCCCAGTCCATGGCTGTCCTGCCTCTAGGACATCACAAGGACCACACCCCTAGTCTCAGGTTTGAAATCTCAGACAATAGGACCCTGACCCCTCAGTCGTATGTAGAACAAAGCATCTTGTGTAGGATAGGCCCACAATAATTGGTATTGGTACAATAATTGGTATTAGCTGTTAGGAAGTTCTTTGCTTTCTTTAACCTCTCTATTAGCACTCAGCTCACAAAGCCAAATGTTTACTATAATCACATGCCCTTTCTCAGCCTTTATATTGAGGAATTGTGCATTTAAGGCTGTGATCCATGCATGCTCTGCTGAATATAGTAGAACTTCCTTCTGAATTATCATGCACAGATTCCTTAGCCTGATTCCTAGAAGGCAAGGGCAGGCAATCTTTGGCTCTCCTAATGTTTTGGGCTCCTTTTCCCAGAAGCTTCATCAGCATTACCAATGGTAAGTTGCAGTACAAAGTATTTTCAGATCCAAATCTCCACTCAAGTAAATAAATAATCAAACTAATATGACATTTTCCTCTCCACATGCCTGCCAACCTAGAGCATATGGAGATGATATCACTGAGCACACCACTGCACATTTCTGGGCATGTAAGGTGGAGATAAGCAAATATTTCACCACCGCTTTCTTACTCCCCAGTGTCACAGCATCTGTACAAATGGACTTGGGTTTATCCTGGAAATGACACCAGGATTCTTCAGTGCTTTGATGGCAGAATTCTCATCCTCGGAGTATAACTGTGAGTCCTAAATACACTGTCGGGGTAGAAAGATCCATTGAAAATAGAGGGACAGAGAAACCTCAAGGTTAAGAAGTACTATGTCTTTGAGTCTCAGGCTTTGGAGATCACACCCTTCATGTTGAAAAGAAAATGCTGGATTGTCAGTTAAGAAGTTCTTATGTTGCCATTTATGTTGCCAATTCTAGCTGCTGACTTACATCCCTTAAGATTAACATCATAAGCTACCATCAGTATCTGAGGTGACCTAACAGCCAAGTTACCTTATTTCAAAGAAGTAATTTCACAGATGAAAAAACTGAGTATGGGCCATGTTACATCAGATGTTTTAGCTTGAGAATAAAGTAAACCCGAGTGCTGCTTATTAAGATTAATTGAAATATTAAACACATTTTTAAAAGCAGCCATCATAACATCCATGCATATCTGTTCTGGCAACATTCTATATTTATAGAATTGCTGTGCTTTGTTCTTATTGTTCTGAGATGTTGAAAATTATTCCACTTTTGGAATCATGTATAAATAAAAATTGACTGAAGAGAGGTCAAGTGTTTAATCTCTAGGTTGTTTTTATTCAAAACTTGAAACAGCTGCTTTCAGACATCACTTCTCAGAATCTCTCCAAACAGCCTAATTAATAGTGACAACATCCCACAAAATGTAGTTTGTTTGTTTTTCAAAAAGTTGCAGTTTTGCTTTTTCCTCACTCTTCTTCCATGAGAAATAGAAGTGAAGTGAGTCTGAGAGAAAGGCAGCCAGATCATCTCAGACAGTCATCTTCCTCTCTATACTCATCACACCAAAAATTGCTGTTTGCACTGATTCCTAAGATGCTAGCAAATTCTCATTTATTTCCAGAAACTTTCTAATGCCTCCCTTACGTTCTCCTTAAAACATGCAAGATGAAAAGAATATTTATGAACTATGTTACCCTGATTTCTGGGGTCCCGTAGGGGAATGCCTTAATGTGCTTCATGAATGGAAGCTAGCCAGAGCACGAGCAATAGCAATGCGAGAGGCAGGGTAACCTAGCGGGGTCTTTTTACCCAGTTTTTACAGGATCAGGCCAAGCCAAAAACCAAACAAAAATGTCCAATAAATGATTTTATTGAATGAAAGTCTCATGCAGCAACACAATCACTCACACACTCACTCAAGACCTATTAAGAAGCAAAAGAGAGGAAACTGGATAGTGGAAATATTGAAGGGATTGTAGCTGGGGTAATACTGCACCTTTTCCTGAAGTCCTTGGTCAAGGAAAAACAGTGAAGAAGTGTAGCTCAGCAGAGAGAGGGCTGAGGGGATTACTCGACGGACAGAGAAACGGTCTGTTGGTGTGACCAGGAGTGATCCAAAGAAACGCTCAAAAACTGGGACTATTTGTAGGGGGAAAAGTACCTTGAGGGCAACTCCTCTCCCGGGGAGAACAACGGGTGTGGCAAGGAAAAAGAAGCTCCACAATGGCAACTCCTTTTGTATGATGAGATTACAAGGTGTTGCCAAAGTTTCAGGATCTTCAGTTACTTTGGGTTGTGGTGTGAATTTATGTAAATGATCCTTGCCTGATAGGATTTTATTGCTATCAGTGCTCAACTTGGGGGAAAACACACTAATCCCCTCAAGCTGGCTCCTTACTGACTGAGGATCCTTTGTCTACTGTGGGCTTGCACAGCTTGAGGTCTCCTGGAGCTACATGATGGGGGATTGTACTGGCCTGACTTGGTTTTCGATTGTTCAACCATTGCTGCCTACGTGCTCATCCAGGTGACCTCTCAGGCATGTTGAATCATATTTTAATATCAAAATTGTAGACCTCGGGACAGGGTTTACCAGTGAGGTAACAACTAAACTTCAATTAGTGACATTCAAAGTACTTTAAATTTTCTAACATTACTAATGTGGATTGTCAAATTAAATATAGCTGGGTAGTGGAATGGGTGGGGGAGAGGGTAGAAGCCAGTGAAACAGTACAGTAGTGTCTCAAGCCATTGTGAGAAGGCAGGATGAGAGAATCTCAAAAGTTCTGAACTGTTTGTGTTTTTCTTTGAACTCTGAAAAAGGATGAAGGACACCAACTGTGATGGGACAAAAACCACAGCTTCCTCCAACAAATTCTCTCATCCAACCTAGTCTAGGGTATTAAATCTAAGATTGCTCTGACCTTTGAAAGTATAACTTAACAGATGCTTATTATATCCTGAAATATACAGTTAAACTTGATGTCAAGGCCAGTCACCTAGATCATGAGAGGGTTTGACAGGCACGTCAATCACAGAAATTGCAAAGACGACTATTTCTAATTCTCACTTCCATGGTTGACAGCTGGAAAAAAAAGAAGAAATCACAAACCTGGTCTCTGCAACTGTGCATGAGGTTCAGAAAGAGCTAAACTTTTGGAACAGTTACTAGTCTGATCATTCCCAAATAATAGATAAGAAGAAACTTTACATTACAAAAGACAATGCCTGCTATTGTTGTCATTGTGTGCCTTGAAGTCCTTTTCAAATTATGGTGACTCTAAGGCAACCCTATCATGGGGTTTTCTGGGAGCTGAGAGCGTATGATGCACCCAAGGTCTTCCAATGGGTTTCCCTGGCCAAGTAGGGATCAAACTCTGGTCTCCAGGATTGTAGTCCAACACTCAAACCATTTTTGCGCTAGACTGTTATAGTGCTATTATTCCACTTTCAACATCCTATGGAATCCTAAGGTTTGCAGTCTAGGGAGGGGCCTTGAGGCAGACCCCAGGATTCTATAGGATGTTGAAAGTGGAATAATAGCACTGTAATAATCTAGTGCAGAAATAGCCTGAGACTACTACACCATGCTGGCTCTCATAGTGAAAGGCAAACTTTTAGCTTTTGTATGCAGTAGGGCATTTAATTCTTAATACATTTGTAAGTAACCCATTTTCTTCCATACTGGTTACTGAAAAGGACAAATTAAACTGTTTGAATAGAATATTCCAGTTTACAGCTTCATCTGCCTCAACAATATTACAGTGTTTGCTGCTTTACCATAAATGGCATTTTACAGAAAAAGAAAATTTATTGAAACAGAAATGTGGAGTAATCCTATAAGGAGTAATGTAGGACACTGGTCCACACAGTTCATTACTGTCTAGAACAATGTTTCTCAGCTTTTTGGGGAAAAAACTTGCCCCTTTTCAATAAATATAAAATTCTAATACCTCCTTCAAACCTGCCAATACTTTTATCTGGAAGGTGAAATGCAGTTATCTAAAAGCAAGACGATACTTTTGTAAATTTTCAATTTTTTTCATTAATTGCAAAATAATTCAGAGATGGAGTATGACTAATGAAAGATGATGTACTACGACATGATATAGAGTTATGAAACGTAATAATATAGGAATGTAGGAATAGTTGTAACTGTTCACCCCATTTTCCAAATAAAAATTATAATATTGTATATGAATTTTTAACTATACTCACTTGCCCTGAAATCTGTATATGTCCCCTTGGGTTTGGCATGCCCCTCTGATTGGAAATCACCGGTCTAGCATGCAGCTTTCCATTTTATTTTTTTTCCCCAAACAGGAGTCTTTCCCACTCTACTTGGAGATACCAAGGATTAAAGATGGAAAGCTCTTCAAGAAAAATTTGACTACAATGTATTTGTTATGAGGACTGAAAGAATTCCCAGGTATATAACTCATACACAGTACACAGTGTTTGTACACAGTGTTTTGGACAAAACTGGGAACTGTGGGAGGGAAAGATGGTTCCTGACCGCATGTTTCAATCTTTTCATAAGAAAACTTGAAGTTCCAAAGACTATTCAATCTTCTGCTGTTCAAAGAAAAGTAAACAGAACATGAGGTCAATGTATAAAGAAACTGTATATGAGTAGTATATATTAATTCTCTGCCGTTGCCAGATTTATGAAACGTGCTTAATACTTAACAAATGGCTGAAAACTATATTGCATTTTCCTTCACAGACAAGGGTAACACTAGATTTTTAAGAAAAAGTTTACATCCAATTTCTTTATAGATTTCCTTCATTATACCTCTTTCTAGATTAATTATGGCTTCACAGAATGCATTTACTTTAACAGGCATCAGATTCTCCAGAGACAGATGTCTGCTACTTTTTTTTTTTAGTACTTAACACTATATTCCCAGTAATGTAGTAAAAATTGACACATGTGGTGATATTATCATTGGTAGATTGTCTTTCATTTTCCTACATATTCTTCAAGATTGCTTTGATAGTAATATAGACATTATCTTGTTAAGGATAATAAACAATAAAGTAACAACAAATCATGGGTCATCAGATTCACACATGCTTTCTCCTCTTTGGAAACTCTGGGCCTTTCCGCACTACACTGTAATAGTGCTATTATTCCATTTTCCATTTTCAACATCCTATGGAATTCTGGGCTTAGCAGTTTAGGGAGGAGCATTTAGAATTCTTAGCAAGAGAGCTCTTTGGCCTCAGTAAACTACAAACCCCAGAATTCCACAGGATGTGGAAAGTAGAATAATAGCACTATAACAGTGTAAGGCAGAAAGATCTTCTGACTCTTTCTTTGCCTGTCTTCTTTGAACAAACCATAACATTGTTATATCCAGACTGTAAAATGATGGCTTACACTTTGCCTCTAAACAAATCTGGAAATCACAGTCTGTTTCCAATTCTGGTTCTGAAGGCAAACACAAACCTTAATTTGCTAGTTTGAATATAATGACAAATTATGGGTTGACCCACAGCTGGTTTCAGTGTATTGGTAATTTGTCAGGTAAAGAAAAGAAAGTATGCAAGCCCGAGGTGCGGACATAGCAGCCAAATGGCTTATTGTCTTCATTTGACCCGTTTGGAAGGCTGTACAATATAGAAATACCCATCTGTTACCCATACCTTTCAAGAACTAAAATGTCTTCCATGCTGTACTTCTTGAAGACTCATATTATGATTATGCTTTTCATGTGTTTAGGATGAAGGCTGGGTGGGTTATTAGACTGTTGAAAATAATCTGGCACATGCAGCATTTATCTGTTCTAATTTATCTGTTTATTTAAAGAAACTGCCTTTTCCCAAAATTTCAACAAGGCTAATAAAAGGACCTCTCAAGCTGTGTGTTGGACAATGAATTTTGAAATTGTCTATGTATGACACTGTCAATTCTTCCTCATCACTATCCCACCACATTAAAGTCTAAATTTAGTGCTGTCAGGACAGCATGTCTGCAATAATAACACCATCAAAATAAACTAAAATAATACCTTTTAAATAAAACACAAAATCATTTCCTCCCTATTATAATTTCACCATTTTTGGAGTGGTACCCAGCTGCTTTCTAATAATGTATCAGTATGCCAGGAAATCCATTTATAAACATGAAACTCGCTTCATGAACATTTTGTCTCAATCTGATTTTTTTTTTCTTTTGATGCTTCAAAAGAAGGATGGGGAGGACACATTGATGTCATTAGGTAGGGTTGTGTGTGTGTGGTTGAGATTACTACATTCTGAGCCATGTGTCCACAAAAGAGGATTCTCTGCAGTTTTGTTGTTTTGGAGATTTGAATCCTACAATTTGCTAATACAGAAACCAGTCATAGCAGAAAGCCATGAAATGATGAAATCCATCAACTGAAATGAATTTCTCTCTCATTTGCATTTGCCAAATTTGATATGTACATCTCTTCCCAGCATGGAGAGGACCATAGTGTGTCTACCTGTAAAATAAATATTAAAGCTGAAGAATTTTGGAAGGAAAAAAGAGTTGAGAACCCCCATCAACTAACACACCTGAAGTCACAGTGATCCAAATCCAGATATTTAAGACACTCAGACCTATGGGCCCAGACATCAGTTTTGGTGTCCCTCACGTTTGACTTTGAAAAGAAAATCTGGAGTTCCCAAATATTGGATATCCTAAATTTGAAGAACAATGTTATCTTGACTCAAAGATGTGCTGGCTGTAAAGGCTTGGCAAAAATGGGAAAGGGTTAAGACATTAAGGCCATTTCCGCACTACACTGTTACCATGCTGTTATTCCACTTTCAACATCCTGTGGAATACTGGTGTTCGCAGTTTAGGGAGGGACATTTGGAATTCTCAGCCAGAGAGCTCTTTGGCCTCAGTAAACTACAAACCCTGGAATTCCGCGAGAGGTTGAAAGTGGAATAATGGTGCTATAGCATTGTAGTGCAGAAATGGCCTAAGTTAGTCATTTAAAAATTGAGTGCAGTTGAATTGAATTATGTGTACATTGGAAGAGGGATTAAGTTAAGTTAACTTTAAAATGGTGTTTATGAGTCATAAATATACTAAGAAACTTTATATGATGGTATATGTTTTAGTCTATTTTTAATTTGTTGATTGTTCAAGCTCATTTTAACTGCTGTGCAATTTTAACAATATGCTTTTTAATTTGTTCTAAACCACTTTGTGTCCCAAACTAGGACAAAGGCAGGATAGAAATAAATAATAATAATACAACCACATAACAGCTGTACCAAAAAGGAAAATGGAATATCTCATCCATAATTTTACTTCTCCCTCTCCCTCATCCCTGTTTTGAACTGTCTCTTCCTGGGACAGATAAGAAGTCCAATACAGAACATAGGAGAACCATCTGGATATACAGGAGACTGTTTTCCATCATAGCTACTCTTAGTAGTTGTTAGCTGAAAATCTTTTAAACCTTGGATTTAGCTAAACTAGCATACTCTAATCATGAACTGACATTACCAAACATTTTATACCTATTTTCCTTAATTAAAGCACCTGATTGTGAAATCAGAAGTGGGCTGCATGTGGAGTTATTGCTGCTAAGTTTTATTATGGGAGAAAATCCTTTTGAGAAAAATATTTCCTTATTTATTATTTACATTCAGACTGCACCTGTTCTGCAATGAGTTTATGGTAAAGTGCATTGCTCTTTTCCTATCAGTTATTGATCTAAGCTTCAAAAGCCTCTTAACTCAATTCATATCTCTGAATCTACTCTGGATCTACTGTTTACCAATGAGACTGAATATATAGATTCTGCCCTTACCTTTGTTCAGCAGGCGTCTACACATGTAGACACTTACATTCAACTAGCTCTGTACAGATAAAATGGAACTCAGATTTTTCAAGGGACTGATAAGCTTGCTCTTCTGCTGCTAACAAAAAATGATACCTATGAAATGCTTATGGAAGTCATTTCCTTTTACTGTCAACAGTGGAGGGCATTTGGGGGCTATTTCACTTCCTAAAACAGATTCCTGATGAAGTATAGAGTTGGAAAAAAATTAGATAGACAACCTGGTATGTAACCACTTTATATGGGTCTCTTTTACACCATATTATTGTAGCATTTGGATACCACTTTAACAGCCACAGCTCCATCCTATGGATCCTGAAATTTGTAGTTTGCAGTGTAGAACTCTCTCAGACAATTATACATAACTCACAAAGCTATAAATCCCAACATCCCATTAGATGGAGCCATGGCAGTTAAAGTGTTATCCAAGTGCTACAATTATATACTCTGAAAAAACCATTTCTTTTCCTGCCCAGTGTCTAGAATGATTAAACTTCAGCTCTTTAAAAGTGAAGCAAACCTCTGTGACCATCACAATTATAAATAATAAAATTGGTAATGTTTCAGCTTGGGCTAGAAAGTGGAATAAAAGGCTTGGAATTTCTGTCCCCATGTAGAAATTTGCATACAAATGTTATCATGTGGACAGATGGTGGGGACAGATCTCTCCATGATAAGAAGAGCTCTTTCCGCTTGGGAGAGATATATGTGGCTATTTCAGAACTAAAATATGGGGTGAATCTTTCTCACAAACAGTTTAACAGAAGAACAAACAGTATGTACACGTATTCAGTATAACATGAGAAAATCCCTATAGTATTTCAGCCTTGTGACCTAGACAGTACAGTTCCCCAAAAAGTTGTTTTACAAAAATCCAGGACAGTTGGGTTTTAGATAAAGAACTAGCTAGACAATACAAAATGTATTGCCTCTTTAGCACTTGTGGATCATCTAATTAATTGGTTACTTAATTCTGGAAAAGTGTAAATCAGGAGTTAAAGTTTCCAACATTAAAAAAATGCCAATGAAGTTTTAAGATTATGCCTTCAGGTACCTCTTCTCCAATAAAAAATATTGAGAATATCACTATATTGTCATCATCTCCAAAATTTGTTGGACCAAATTACAGTGCACCCTCCATATATGCAGTAGTTCCATTCCAGGAACTTCTCATCACATAAAACAAAAAAGTGAATGCTCCATCCCATTATCGCCAATGGATGCAATGCGCATGTACCTGTTACCCTGCTTGCTAGGGGGCTCCCTTAAGGGATTCCCAAAATCTGTCAAAATTGTGGGGAAAATCAGCTCAGAGCACTGTTTTAGCTATACGAGAGATAGGGTAACTTTGCAGGACCTTGTAACCCAGATTTTACAGAGTCAGACCAAGCCAAGAACTAGGCAGGTTGTTCAGTTTAAAGATTTTATTAAACCCTCAGTAATTAAAGCAACCAACAACAAACACCCTCACACATTCATTCAAGAGCTAAAGAAAAAGAAAGTAAGGAAAATTGATAGAGATTTTGTTTGGGGTGTTCAGAGGCAATGCTTTACCTTGATTTAATGCCCAAGGGAGCCAATGTTGAAGAATTGGAGATTCAAAGTGATGAAACTCAAAATGGGGGAAGGGGGGGTGAGGCAAGACAAACTGACAGGGATTCAGGAGGAAAATGTGAATGAACCCCCGAACAGATAAAAACATGGGGTTTTTATAGAAAAAATATACCTGGAGGGCTAGTTCTCTCCCTGGGAGAACAATAGTACAGGAGGCTAGATCAAAAGCCTTTAATAACCAACATCTCCGGCTGAATGTTTTCTCAGTCCTTTGTGAATGACACTGACCAAATGCGACAAAAGGCCCAGGTAGAGTGAAATTGCCTACATTCAGCAGGCTGATTGTGATTCCATTGAGCTGCCATATCAGTGCAAAAGGGCCCTTTTGTCTGTTTGATGGTCCTAATGTCTTCCAGGAATCCCTGGCCCACGTGACAGATTTAGTCTGAGTCACCTTTGGCTTGACCAAAGTTTTAACTTCCTGCCTGCGTGCACTTTCAGTGACCCTGTCAGACACATGGAATGATTTCTAATATTAGCCATGTGGAGATATCAATTTGATGTGATAAATTAATAAATTGTAGACCCTGGGAGAGAGCTGCTGGCTGTACTTACATACCCATGCTGGTGCAAGCATGTGCCCAGCATATCCATTGATAATAACTGGACACAAGATTGCATGCAACCTTGTGTGTGTGGAGGTCACACTAGGAGAGTACTTATTGTATGGACATTTAACATTTACTAGAGAAGCTATGTAGTGCAGTCCTGCTTCCTCAAATTTAGCAGCATATTTTAACCTGCTCCTCCCACAATGGTCATAATGCACCAAACATTTGATTATTCCGTTGAGGAATGTTAAGAATTTCTCGCTTTTTTAAAAAGAAAAATCCTTAAATATTTTGTGCATACACATACCTGCGTCACTCATCATAATGCCACATCATAGATGTTATTGTTTGTTGAAATAAACAGCTGAAATAAACAGTGAATCTCATTTTTGCTTTCCATTTAGTTTTGGGTCTGCATCTGTGCTCACAAGAGTAAAGATAATGTAAATAGGTTTAAACAGGGGCAAGCAACCACCAGAGACCTTTGGATGCTACATGCCCACTTGCTACCTGCCACCCCTGGAAACAAAATCTTCCATATTTTTTCATGAAAATGCCCCCAACACCTCCTAGGGCACTGGGAGGGGGCATTTATCCATGTTTTGAGACTTCCCAGGCATTTTTTAGGGCCAGAAAATGCCATTTTACAATGGGAAGTGGCCCAGAAAGAAGCTTCTGGGTCACATTTTATGAGAAATAAATCACCTCTCTTAGGCCTAAAATGGACCAGGGGGGAATGTGATGAAATTGTCCCCCATAACTCCTAGAGGATGTTTAGAAGTACATTTTTTCCACACCAAAAAAACCCACAGCTTTTTTTCTAAAAAAAAAAAATTGTTTGCTGGGGGTCCAGGATGTCACAAATATAAAAATATCCATAACTTAGTATCTCTGATTTAAAGCTAATCACCAGAGGGAACTACTGTTCCTATTTATCCTAACCTTATGTTTTCCCATCTGTCTGAGAAGTTTGTTCTTCTTTGAAAAAAACACTGGCCTAAATACCTTAACTGCTCCATTACTTCTCTGCTTTTCATGATGTCTTGCCTCTCCCTTTCTCCAGTGCTGTGCTGGAAGGCTGTATTTTTCAAACAAAATATGCAGACAAATGGTCAGCTTTCCACTCCTGAGAGCTGGGCTCTTTTTCTTTTCTTTTTTTTCTGTACTCTAACAACCAAAAGGAACATTAGCACTTCTGCTCTTATCTGGACTTTGAAATCTTTTAGAAAGCACAAAACACACAAGGCAAAATAACTACCAGCATGTCAGACTGAGCAGATCACAGATAGAATTTGACAACATGACATGTGGAGAGTACAGGCCATCTGACTGAAGGCACTGAAAGTGAGGGCAGGAGCAGCATGCACAAGCCTATTTTCCATTCCTTCCCTACGTTGGAAGAATGTCTGCCTAGGTTTTCTGTTTGACACGTAATATGATGGAGGATAGTTGCGCCCCTTCAGTTTCTGCAAGTCCCAGGTATTAGAGACACAGAGATCCAGTGTGGCATAGTGGCTGCAACACTGGACTGGGATTTGAGACATCCAGGTTCTCACGCCTTTTAAGCCATGACTGGGTTACCTTGGGCCAGTCATACCCTCTCAGCCTGATCTATGACAGAGAGTTATTGTGAGGGCAAAGCCCACAAGAGGAAAGGTGGGATACAAATGGAACTAATATATAAATATAAGGCAAAGAAGGTGACAACCATGGCATTGTTATCAAGGCCAAGTAAAATTGAGCTTTAATCAATCACAGGACACTGTGGATTTAGGCTAATAATGGTAATTTATTACAACAGGAGAAATACTATAAGATAGGACAAACCTCACTGATGCAACATTTTTCAAAGATTCTAGCTTATTTCTCAGAACATGTCCTTGCTAACTAGGCATACAGAACACTGAAAGTATTTACTGACTCTTGCACTATCTTTGAAGAGTGATGCAAATACCAAGTATTTAAAGTAGTGCAGTTATTCTTCTTCTAACCACTGGGTTTAACATTTATTTCCTGATGTAAGAAATTGGGGGGACTCTTTGTGGCCTTTCAGATATTACTGGTTTGGTACTACCCTAACAAGCAATACCTAGAGCTTGGAAAAATTATTTTTGGACAAGAATATTTATGATTCCAGAGTCAGCAAGGATAGTGGCCCTGCTTACTACGGCTTTCCAGAAGACACCATCCAAATAGTAACTTGTCAAAGTTCTGAAATAGGCAATAATGAGGGACAATGAGAATTGTGGTCCAAGACCATTGTAAAGCAGTGGTGTTTGGCGGCTCCACTATCAGTGGGGTGTTGAATCCATCCTAAGTTTTATCCCAACCTTTAAAAAAAACTATTCAGGATACTGAACCTATTTTGGGCATAGGGTTAAACACTTGGAGAGTTCATTTAAAGTTTAGATTCAAACTCAGAGTGGATTCATCATCCCAATGATACTGGAGCCACCAGCCACCACTGTTTGGAAGGTCACAATCTGCCCATGCTTGCAAGAGGTTGTCATCAGGATATCATGAGAAGATGCTGAGCGTATTATGCAAGCCAGTTTCTTTAAGACTATGAAGACATCCGATAATAGTTTCTTCCTCCCCTTGTGGAACCCTTGTGTGTCATCTTGCAAACTGGTAAGTGCACCTGCTAGTGGTGCAGTTCTGTCTCAGAGAAGATAGAAACATTATGGCCCTTTCCGCACGAGGCCAGGAATCACTCCGTGCCATTACTTACTGCTTCTTCTGGGCTCAAAACAACGCAGACTTTCCCTTAAGCCCTTCCACAGGGCTCCTCTGTTTGTTCCGGGATGATTCGGAGCAGTGCAACGTCTTTAGATCCGCACTGGTGAGACTGACAAAATGGCGGCTTCCTGTTGTTTTTGGGTCCAGACCAACCTCTGAAGCTGACCACGCCCACAACCCGCCCTCCACTGATCGCAGACTCACATTGGTGCGAATCTGTGCATCTGCACAACCAAGCAGGAATGAATTGGCACGCTCCAGAAAATTTAAAATCTGCTTTTTTCTGGTCTTCACATAGCACACTGGAGGATCACTTGGGGCGTATTGAATCGGATTTAGGTGCTGAACTAAGGTAAATAGTCCGAATCTAGTCTGATCCAAGGTGCAGATGACCTCTGTGACAGGAAGCATTGGCCCGTCTTAATTTCCTCATGCGGAAAGGGCCTATATGTGGTTATTCTTTCTATTAAATGGTTTAAGCTTTGTGGCTGATGTTCCATAACATTGCTGAAGAACTGAAGACCATGCTTCTCTTAAAATTAAATCTTATTTCTCAGAGTTACGGGTGGAATTTCAGAGATAGAATCATAGAATCATAGAGTTTGAAGAGACCCCAGGGGTCATCCAGTCCAACCACTGCTATGCAGGAATACCCATCAAAGCATTCCCAATAGATGGCTATCCAGCCTCTGCTTAAAAACCTCCAAAGAAGGAGACCACATTCCAAGGCAGCATATTCCACATGCACATATGTACTCCTTCACCACATATACATCCCCACAATATGCACACAGTGCCATGAACTGTTTATGTGGCTTGTAAGTATGAAATGAATTGATCAGCATGTTCACTCTTGAAATGTTGCGCCTTATCTGTCTGACCTGTCCTAGTCTGTATGGTTACATTTTTATTATGAAATGTTAAAATATTAAGTATTACACACAGTGAAAAATTTTGGCTGTGTACTAGTCATCACCAGGTAACATTTTATTACTATGAGAGCAGCATTTATGGAAGCATATAACATGGGCTTTCCTGTTTACGAATCTGTGGGAGGTACACAACATGATAGTTAAGTATAAAGCCTTTCAAGTTCATTTTCAAATATTGCCACCTTTTCCCAAGCACTTTCTGCTTCTGGAGGGTGAGGGACTTTGTCAGGCAAACCCAGTGAGACCTCATGTGGCAAAAAGTATTTTCCCCTCTCCATGCAGGTTACAGGATGTTTGAAAATTCACAAAGAAGGGGATTATAGAAAAGCTCCAAATGCTTTGTCTGTGCTGAACACCCTTTCTGACACATTTCTACTGGTCCTGCTTCTGTAGTGCTCACAAGGCTCTTTGATTTTTCTCTTCTTTTCCCCTCTTGGTTTGTTATTTTTACCCCTCCCATCTAATTTATTTTCCTTTCTAAAGAGCTGCTTTAACAGCTGCATCTCCAGCTGTCAAGTGAATAATTCAGCGGCAATTTCTCACCATTACATGATTGGTCTACAAAATACATTCAACAATCTTCAAGGGGGAAAATAAGCTTCATATGACAGCTGTGTATACTTAAAGAGGGGAAAATATCTTTTATTAGAGAACAATGGAGCCTCACACAATGAACACTCAAATTTTAACATTCTTTGAGCAGAGAACTTATCATGAAGACATTAACTCAGCTGACAAGGTCCTTGCTCTGGACTTCATGGCTTTTGCAATCCTTCTTTTCACACAGCCCTAGAAATCCCCCTAACCACAACTGTGAAAAACCACATTGAAGCCATAACTGATAGAATCCAGAAGCTTGCATCTGCTATGGAGGTCTGCTATGGATGCGTTACCCTGTGTGCTGGGGGTTTGGGGAGGGATGCCCAAATAACCAAACAGCAACAAGCAAAGATGGGGAAATTAACTGGAGCACTCACTTTAGCTAACGAGAGGCAGGGAAACTTTGCGAGGATCTTTTAACCCAATGTCTACGGGATCAGGTCAGTTAAGCAGTCAGACAGTTTTTAAAATAGCAAAAATGATGTTTTATTTAAGAATAGACAAACACCTAAGTCAACACAACCACACAGCTAACTAAGAAATAAGAAATAAGAGTTTTTCGGGGGGAATAGGTGATACGACACCTTTCTCGTAGTCCTGAAGAAGCTGAAGATGGTAGTGAAGAAACTCAGCGTGGTGGCCGAGGGGAGTTCGCTCGATAGAGCAGCAGCAAGGCTGGATGTAAGTCTGGAACAATCCGAGGAAGCTCTCAGAGCTTAGGGTTTTTATGGGGGAAATATGACCATGGGCTAGTCCGTACTTGGGAGAAAACAATGAGGTTTGGGCGCGAGACAATGTCTCCAAAAGGTCAGAATTTAACATGATTGAGTTAAGTTCGAATTGACAACAGAGTGGCCAGTATGCAGATGCAGCTCGCCTGGGCGTTGGAGTGTCCAGCTCTCCAGAGTACCTGCTCGGGACAGGGGGCTCTTTGTATTAGCGTGCATCCTTAATGAAATGTTTGTTTCGGGAGGTCTCCTAAAGCAGATCTGGCTGTGTCTGGGTTACTTAGGTGTAAACAGAAATGATTCAGCATTTAATAGCCATGCCTAGCTCCGTGCTTGTTCAGGGGCCTCACAAACGCTTGGCTGAGGGTGGCAAAATAAGACCGAATTGCGATATCAAAAAGATATCTAATGTCTACTGAAGCCAGGCCAGTTCACGGTGATAACAGATGAATGGGAGACTGCCTGGATATCTTTGAGTTGTGGATATCCTATGAGTTCTCAAATCTCAGGGCTTGGCCTCTCCTCTCCAGTTCTCAGGGAAAGGGGAGAAACTTCAAGATGAGAGCATTCCCTTTAATACTATATACTTCTCTGTCTATTGCTGTAGGCTGCTTTGGAGCAGTTACTGCAGCCTGTTAAGAGCTACAGTTTGGTTGTTTGGTTGGATTACAGCTCCAACATGCTCTGAAAAGCAGTGCTTAATATGGTGTTAAAAACAGAACTGGGAAAACTGGGTCTTCTCCTACCTCCTTCAGTGGAGAGAATGGTTAATGCTTAATGAGGGGGCTTAAAACCATGAGCACAAGGTATCCCTAGATCTCAGACTACACTTTTATGGTGTTATAATACCACTTTCAACATCCTATGGAATCCTGGGGTTTGCAGTTTAGGCAGGGGCATTTAGAATTTTCAGCCAGAGAGCTCTTTGGCTTCAGTAAACTTCAAACCCCAGAATCCCACAGGATGTTGAAAGTGGAATAATAGCACTCTAACAGGGTAGTGCAGAAATGGCCTCAATCATGGCCAATTTTGATCTCTAGGTCTTTTTGTGTTCCCAACATTTAGTGAGCATCTCTCTCCAGAAAGCTCCATGGTTTGTGCATGTTTGTGATCTTTTGGTTATACCTCTTACTGAACTGACCAGCTGTTCAACCTACAATCTTACCAAAAAATGACCAAAGCTCAGAAACTCACCAGTTCAGGATCTGCCATCCATCTCTCCTTCAAAGTCTTCTGTTACTGAGCTGTACAATGCCCATATTTCCAAATGCAAGACATAATCTTCTGTCATTATAAATCCTTTAAAGAACTCCTGACAAATAATCAGTGTCTACATTCTTAGCCACTCTTTATAGAGCAGTATAATGACTCTTACTGATAGTTCTGTTTTTTTATTTCAAATGAAAGTTTCCCACAGTATTGGTTGTATTTTGGCCTCTCAATTCTGAAAAAATTACTCTGAAACACTATTTCTTGAAGGAAACACTATTTCTTGGAAGGCTCTCTCTTGTCATGAGCCTGACCAGCCTCCTTCTGGTGTTGAAAATAGGAGAATGCCTCTAATTAGGACTAACCTCAGTTCCATGCCCTCCAGCCATCCCAATTTGGCAGTAAGAGTCCCTATTGATCCTCTAACATCCTACTGTTTCAGCTACTTTTAAAATGTCCCAGGTTTTCTCCCTTCCTCTTGCTTTCCTTTGTCTTTAGCTTACTCCAGTTGCTGCACAGTAAATTCAAAGTACAAACGTAGTTTGGATACAATTCACTCAGCAAGAGAAGGACAGCGGAGAAGACAGAATGTTGCCCTTCTCAACAGGCTCAGGCAAAAGCGTACTCAGGCAAAAGTTTCTTCTACCTTGTGCATTCTTTCTCATTAAAAACTTGAACCACCTTGACCACACTCTATTGTTGCTCATCTACATGTCCCAGTTTTCACAATTTGAACACCATGAAGAGTATGCGATTCAAAATCTGAATCAGACTGATTCAGATAAGTTTGGGAATTTTTTTTATTCAAAGTGGGAACTTTCCATGGTAAAGCAAATCTAAATCTACACATTCCTGGAGATTCATTATCAGTTTAGATTTGGAAAGACACAGACATAAGGTGGTGACACTTTTATTGGGCCAAATAAAAGTCGCAAAAAAAAATCATCAAATAGCTTTCAATACCCACTGGCTTCTTCACCAGCCAAAGATGATTTTAAAAATGATGCAAGTGAAGAAAGTGATAGTGTTAGCGTCATGGGCCTGCCAATTGAGTTAACATATTATTGAAGTAGATTTGTGTTGTCAGAAATATTAAGTCAGCCCCTCCTCCATGTGCCTGAAATGACAAACACAATAAAAGAGCAACAAAAGCAGCATAAGAGCAATAAAGTGTTCCTTCTCCATTTATGGTGTGTTTCCAAGACAGATGCATGTCTCTCTGTGCTCTCTATAAGGAAAACACTAGGGTGGGAATTAGAGAGAAAGAAGATGAGTTTTATGAATGGCAGCTCTTGCTTCTAAACACAGTGAATGCCTTTACTATTTTGTTCCCAGTCCCAGTGCTTTGCAGGAGGAATATTGAAGTAATATATCACAGGACTGATCCAGTACACAATGTCTTTTGTTTGTTCTGTCTCCCAACAGCAGGAACATTAAAAGTGATCTGACAGATCTGGGAAGATATAATACTGAGTGCTCACCTACAGCCCTTTCACAGCACACAATTACATAGCATTGTGATTTCCTTTTAACGACCATGGCAAAATCCTATGGAATCCTGGGGTTTGTTCTTTAAGGAGGGATATTGAGAATTCCCAGCCAGAAAGCTGTAATGCCTCACCAAACTACAAACTCCAGGACTCTACAGGATGCAGCCGCAACTGTTAGGCCATTTCAGCACTAGACTGTTAATAGTGCTATGATTCTACTTTCAACATCCTATGGAATCCTGGGATTTGCAGTTTCAGGAGGGGCCAGCCAGCCCCTCCCTAAACTGCAAACCCCAGGATTCCATAGGATGTTGAAAGTGGAATCATAGCACTATTAACAGTCTAGTGCAGAAATGGCCTCAGAGAGGAATCATGATCATATATAATTATAGCAGGAATATTTGGTCTCTATATTAAGCAGAGTGCAACAGAACAAGCACAATATGAGCTTGTGGCTGAGACAGGAGAAAGTACTCAGAATGCTCTTGTAAGGTAAAAAAATACATTTGTTGATTCAGAAAATCCGTCTTAGGACAGCAAAGAAGATAGATTAAAAAAAAAAAAGCTGACCTATACTTGGTTACATAAGTCTCTAAAAGCTGGCTGTCATGTGTGGGTATAAGTTAGCATCCATTGTTGGGGTTGGAACCTCACGTGCTCCTTCCAAACAAAGGAAAGCAAAGACACTAACTAATTTCTTGAGAGAAGGAGGAATAGATGTCTGCAGCTAAGAAAGAAGCAAAAGACTTGAGTACATAGATCAAAGAAAGATACAGAGAGGTGAAAAGAAAGGGCAGGCATTATCCAGACCCCTCCTCTCACTAATCACTTTGCACAAATGTTGATGCCTCTTTGCTTCCTACAGTCATGCAGCATGAAAGCACCCTTGGAATGTAATGGATTTCAAGTTCTTCTGCCTCTGCCACAATGTGCTCTATATTCATCATACACCTCTGCCCTGTTGCATTTTCTGTGACTTTGGGGCCAACCACAACTTTTCACTCCTGTACCAATTCTTCTGACATTTTACATCTATGTAGTCTAGAACAGTGGAAGGCAACTGCTGAGGCTCCAGGAAGGGGTTTTTTTGCCCCCCAGTATACTCTAGGGGCCACATGGACTACTAAAAATGCCCTATCTAAAAACCCATAAGTGGCAGGGGGTAAAATCTTAGGTATGCACCAGGGCAAGGGCTGCAACTTACTGAAAAGATGAATTGACCTTTTTCTTAAGACAATTCACTCATTTTTCAGCTAGAAAATGAGCAGTCCAGAGAGTCAAGGGCTGTAAAAACAGCCTGAGGGCTTTATGACAGACACTATTTTCATATATATTACAAATAAAACAAACCTTCATTGCTAACGCAAATCAGGTTTCCCCCACCTCTCCCCACATACATCCACAGACAGAATTTCATTGGTGCCCTTGAGCTCAAGATTCTGCGCCTATCCTTTGGATATTTTGTACATCTCTTCACCTAAGGTAGTAGTGGGCAACTGTATCTGATCCAGGGGCAACTTTACCTGCAGGGGGCTCCATGGACTTCTGGAAAATAAGACAGGCCTCCCCCCAAAGTAGCAGAAAAGACACTTCTGTTTCTCAAAAATTGGTTTCTTTTTATGTGAAACAGTACAGAGAGGCTTTGCAACATATTTAAAAGATATTTTATGGCACTGCTTCCAGGCATAGCAAACTACCCTGGGTTTGTTGGTTGGTTTGTTGGTTTGCCCAGGAAATGGTCAATCTAGGTATTCTGGAGGCGTCAAGGGCCACAAAACACCCTTTCATGGAAACTGTCCAAACTATAAGGGCAGCTGTTGCACCAAACAACCTACTTCTGAAACATGTCAGGCCTGATTCCCCCCAGAATTTTTCCTGCAACTTTCATTCAACTCAGTGACAAAATGTTGTTGGCAGTTCAACTTTAAAAACAGTAAAATTTTAGAGGTACACAGCACAAAATCTCTGCCCTTATTTGGCTAGTATTTGGGTAGCATAATCCTGAATGTAGCTAACAGGGCTGGGAATTTCATTCATCTCTGACAAACATAAGAAAAGGTGATAACTGTTTGTTGATTTCCAAGGCCAGTTAATGGGAGACATGAAAAGTTTTGTGGTCAGTTCATACCACACCCTGAAATGTTTCTTCTGTATATTGAAGAGCTACTCAGATTTCAGAACAAGGCAACCTATATGTTCTTGTTTACACTGTAATTATATTCAGTTATTCAAATTTATCAGTTTCCAATTTGTTCCCATTCTGTTTTTTCTTTATTGATGGTTACAGTTGGCCCTCCACATCTGTAGGTTTAACATTCATAGATTTGATTATTTCCTATTTGCCACCGCCTCCACTGTGGCTATATGCCATTTTAAACAGGGACTTAAAAGCCTCATCTTGCATTTGTAGGCCTTATGATATGAAGGCCATTTCTACACTACACTGTTATACTGCTATTATACAATTTTCAACATCCTATGGAATCCTGGGGTTTGCAGTTTAGGGAGAGGCATTCAGAACTCTCAGCTAAAGAGCTCTTTGGCCTCAGTAAACTGCAAACCCCAGAATTCCACAGGATATTGAAAGTGGAAAAATAGCACTATAACAGTGTAGTGCAGAAATGGCTTTAGAGAGACTGTGCATGTGAGGTGGCACTTCTAAATCCATATTTAAAATGGCATAGGGCAGCTGTGGAGGCAGAGCAAGCCATGCCAGCTGCCTGCTTCTTTCTTGCAAAGGAATCCTGCTATCTTGAAGGCAGAACCGGTCAACTGACATGTTCACAACCACAGATTCAGATGCATTGTGTACATTTGAATCCATGGTGGATTGAATCCATAGACCATACTGTACTTTGTTTTTGTGTTAAATATGGTGTGGGGGGCTATAGATATCGGTGGTTTTTCTACTTTCACAGGTGTCCTGCACCCCTAACACCCACAAATATGGAGAGATGACTGTACTAATTTCCCCACCTTGGGCAGAGTCTTACTCTTAAAACTTAAATAACAGTACAGATTTAATCCTTGCCCTGCTGCTCTGTGCACACTGACACACACACACACACACACACACGCACACACCACCACCACCACCACCATGCCTATGCCGGGAAAAACTATATTCCTTTAATTGTAGCTTGTCATAGCTGGAATGTAAATCTTCAAGATCACTTTATTCTCACTTACCAAAATGAAACATTTTCAAAACTGTTCTCCGCACTGAGACAGAATAGAAGAAACTTTGCTAATTTGTGATTTTTTTTTCTATTTCAGGAATTTGTGGTAAAATTTTCATAAAGGGTATTTGTGCTAAAGAAAAAGCAACTCCATTGCAAAAAATATAGAAAGTATATATATTGTGTGTGTGTGTGTGTGTGTGCGTGCAAAACTTAATGAAAAAATGAACAGGTGTTGATCCTTTCACTTTCATGCAGGGTAAAAAAAATCTCACAGACCTTGATAAATTTTTGATAGGCTATATCCATGTGTCGAGATGCCTTTTCTCATCAAGAATGAGAAAATCACCAACTATTCTCCATATAATTAGAGAATATCTCCAACTATTCTGATAATTATTGGAGTAAATAATTATTGCTTCAATCTGATAAACACATATGTTGAACCAGGTCCCACTGAACTTAATGGAATAAGGGAACAGGTATAGCTCAGCAGGATTCAGAAAGTCCCAGCTTCAGTCTCTTGCATGTTCATGTAGCACTGGAAATAACTCTCAACTGTGCTGAACTACTGTGATCAGTGTGGACCAAAGATAGACAGCTGTGGTCCTACGGATGTTTTTGGACCACAGTTGTCATTGGCAATGCTGGCTAGGGTGGATAGGAGTTATAGCCAAACACACACACACACACACACACACACACACACACACACACACAGGCCAAAATTGCTGATGCCCGGTGTAGCTCATATTGAGCTAGGTATCCCGATAGCTTGATTCAGTGTAAGAGAGCTTCCTCTGTTCCTATGACTTGTTCCAAGTAAACAAGGCAGGCTGTACTTTTCAGCAGTTCCCATTTGAAAGGCCTCGTCTGTTTGGAGAGTGCATGTGAAGTGTGTAGAAGTGCATTAGCTATGCAAGGTTATCATCAGTTTGTAAAATAATCTTCATTTTCTGCATCTTATAGTATGTCAGTTTGGCAAATTGCTCAGCAATGTGCTAAAGTTTCCACATGCTTTGTTGAAGTACTTCTGGAGAGAGCAGATACTTAATAGCATTCTGAGAGATGGAATGCCATGTGCTCAAGACCTCTTTTTTGTTATTGATGGAAGGAGCAGATTCTCCACAGAGCTTTATAAGATGAATTATCATTAAGTAACAACTCACTTTCACTGACATTGATGGGCTGCCAGAAAGTCAATGCTGTTTGAGTTAATGGCCACACTCAACTCTGTTGATTGATAGATGTCAGAACATTTGTGGAAATTCACAGATGCATGAATATTTTTTCCTCAAAATGAGCAAAGTGATTGGCCTCCCATGAAGAAACACCTCAAAGTTCGTTCCTTTCCACAACTGATGTTCCACATAAATATTTCACTCTCAGCTCTATAATGGTAGCAGTCTGTACGTCAGAGCCAAGCACCTGTGGCACTCGAGATGTTGGACTGCAGATTCTATCAGCCACAAACAATGTGGCTGATGGTGAGAGACAAGGAAAGCTGTATTCTGGGTTTGCTGATGTAGCTTCATCAGTCACTGTATTCAGTTGGACCCAGACTACAGGATATTACCTTGGGTCAAGTCAGACCATTGGCCCACCTAGCAAGATGAATAGATTTACTGGATTTACAGGGTGGCATAGTGCTCCCATCTCAATTGCCAAGAACCTTGGAGTCCTGCTGGATGACTATCTATCTCTATGTCACTTTACTGGGGCTACAGCAAAGACATGTAACTTCCATCTTTTGAACATCTGCAGGATCTGAAGGTTCCTGACTGTAGAGACTGCCCATCTGCTTGTCCAGAATAATCTCATGCCTGGATTATTGTAACAGTTTACTGGCAGGTTTGTCTTCCTGCTCCCTTATTCCTCTGGTTTTAATTCAGAGCAATGCTGTCCAAGTTGTTTTAAATCTGCCAAAATATTCATCTGTTTCCTCTCCCCGTAGATCTCTTCACTTGCTATGAGTTTGGGCCAGGGCCTGTTTCAAACTTTTGGTCCTGGTATTTAAAGTGTTGCGTTCTAACCTCCTCAGTAGCTCACAGCTCAGCTTGCATGGTATGTTCTACCCGGGAATTTGAGATCTACAGGCAAAAGATTATTGTGAGCCTTTCAAGATCTGGCTCTGCATTTGTGGAATGTTCTGAGGAGGTCTTTCTTTCTGTCTTACCATTCTCACAGATATAATGGGTAGAAATACAGGAGAGGCCCTTTTCCATGGCAGCTACCAGGCTTTTGAACTCCCTGCCCAGAATTATACTGCCCATGGTTATATAGCGGCACCCGTCCTGCTATCTTTCTGCACTCAAGTGAAGATCTTTTATTCTAGCAGACTTCTGGGAATTGACTTTTTAAAGGACATGGGCTGTGTATAATGTGTTGGATTTTTATTTCATGCATTTTAATGGTTTCTATTTTAACTGTTTTAATTTTAATTTTTTGATAGCTTGATTACTTTTTACCTTTTGCATGTTGGGAATGTTTAACTATGTCATTTTAACTATTGGAAGCCTCGTCAAGTCCTGAATGGAGGAAAAAATGGGATATAAGTAAATAAATAAACCAATGTGCTACACGGTCCTCTTGTTGAAAGGTGACATTGCAAAGCTGAATACACACCTAGATGTAGAAGTGAATGCACAAACAAATTTGTTTGTGCATCCACATGTACACTTCTATTTGTATTTATTAGAATATCTTTACACCAACCTTTACCACATGATCTCAGAACAGCAGCAAATTAAAGCAGTGTAAACAATTTGATATGTAAAACAGTAAAATGGACATGGATGTATGCACACACCCATGTGCCCAGTGGCGCTGTATGTACAACTTCACTTCTGCAAACTTGAGCTCATTGCAGATGTTCCACATGGAACAAAAATATCCGATGATTTCTCTAGGGTAACTTATACATGCATAAACAAATCAGATCCTAACCATTGTGTTATAGTTCCTGACACGTGCTTCTTTATTAATGGATTGAATCTGCCATTGCTTTTTGTCCTTGTTTGAGAAGCTGCCCTACCAACTTATATCTTGAATTTTTTTAGATCAATTAAACATGATTGGTGACAAAAATAGTGGTGATTCCTTTGCAATACAGCATATTCCCAACTACAGACTACAGCCAAAAGAAATCATTGTTTCATTGGTTCTTTTAAAAAATCAGATACTCTTACTTTGTAAACTTTGTAAACTAATTATATCTATTAATCACATTAATCACAGGCTTTGGAATTTCTCCTTCATGCTATGAGAGTTCCTGCAACCTCTAGCTTCCTCCACCTTCCACATTCATTGGACTTTTCCACAATTGCCTCATCTTACTATTATGTGTTCTTTTCTTATAAAATAAATTAGACCCTTTTAATTAAGTAAATTAAAAAAAGTCTGAAGATGCTTTTGTTGGTTGGTTTGCAAACTTCTTTGGGAATCATCCAGTTGATACTCGTACCAGAATTTTTAAAAAAAAAATCACAGAAGAACATGGAGATTAAATCACAGAAGAACATGGAGATTAAAAATAAAATTGCAGGCAGGGGGAGTACAGATATACCACAATTAACAAAGCAGATCTGTTCCTAGGCATTACCTCTTTAACAGAAAGTTTAGTACCAAAAGCAGAAATAATTTGAAAAGAATAGAGACTAAATCCTATAGCACAAAAAAGAAGTGCAGCTCAGCATGTTTCAGGGAATGTTTCATTCAGAGCTAACAATGTTCTCATAAGAATATGTGAGAACAAGGTCAAGAAAGTCTTGTGTAAGTAAATAAAAACATTTTGCACTGTGTGTGCATACATGTGTCTTAAAGATGTCTGTCAACTTATGGCGACCCCATGAATTTCACAGGGTTTTCTTAGGCAAGAAAGGTGGTTTTGCTAGCTCCTTCTGAAATATAGCCTGCAGCACCTGGTATTCACTGGCGCTCTCCCATCCAAGTACTAGTCAGGACTAAACCTGCTTAGCTTCCACAATCAGATGGGATCTAGTGCCTTCAAGGCATTTAGGCCACTCCTTCAGAGTGAGAGAAAGAGTATAAAAACCTCAACTCCAGCCCAGATAAATTGCAGTACACTAACACTTTGAGCATCATGCTGAATGCCAGATTCCCATTCCTGCATGCTTCCCTCAAACTCTAGTGTTTGAGCCACTTCTCTTCAACCTTTTGCTCCAGGACTGGTAAATATTACCCCTTCCACTCAAAATCTCTCTCTAGTCTATCCAATCTTCCTCACCTTTTCCCTCCAATAACCTTGTGTGCTTCATAAGATTGCTTGATTTCTTGTTTGTGTCTATTAATTTCCAATAACACACCCGTTTTAATTTTTAACTTGAGTCATCTCTATAGTTAGTACTATAGTATACACAGGTGAAAAGATTCAGCCATTACCCTCCTCTCGCAGGCCTCCTTTGAACTAGTAATTCCCCAAATTATAAGGTCCACGACCTTTCAGGGTAACACTGGGCAGGCGCAAAAACCCTTTGGGGAAAAATGAGTTTTTGTCTCAGAGGCTTTGTTAATGGAGGTATGCCTGTATAACAAACATATGTAATCCACATCATTTCATGGTCATTTGCTACCATGTGTCCTACTGTGGATGTTTTCATCATTTTAGAATAGGAAGCAGTTAGAGGAAATAAATACCAGAGATGTATTTAAGTCTATGCTTTATTCCACTTTCAACATCCTGTGGAATTCTGGGGTTTGTAGTTTACTGACACCAAAGAACTCTCTGGCTGAGAATTCTACATGTCCCTCGCTAAACTACAAGCCCCAGGATTCCATAGGATGCTGAAAGTGGACTAAAGCACTCTTAACATTGTAGTGTGGAAATGGAAGTCTCAAATCAAGTCTCAAGTCCCTACCTTCAACCTCAAGTCAATTTGCAAGTCCTTGCAAGATAATTCAAATCAAGTCTCAAGTATGGGAGCCAACCTTAACAGGAAAAAAAAAAAAAGGTGCTGGTGATCTGTGTGTAGGGGGGTTAAGTTGAGAGCAAGCAGGCTTGGAAGGAAGCCCTCAACCATCAAGGAACAGGAAAGGCAAACTGAAGGAAACTGCTTCTGACTGAGCAAGGAGGTAGTCAGATGGAGAAAGGAGAGGAAGAGGAGGATTTCATAGTAACATTGATGGGACTTCAACCCTAACCCTCCACTCAACCCAGATGCAGAGACCACTCCTTATCCACACACCAGAAAAAAAAGTGCAAAGCTCTGTTTTCCCCACTTTAACTCATCCTGCTCTTTTGCTTTCCTATAAACAGCTTCTGGAGAAAGGCAGGGATAAGGAGCCTGTGCAGTTCTTATTGGGTCATCAGCATAACATTCCCTCACTGCTATTTGGGGAAAGGCTAGAGAGAGAGGTTGGCAGCAAGTTGATCACTAAAAAAAGACAAGTCTCAAGTCAAGTCAAGTCTGTCAATCATTTATTGATGAGTCAAGTGCGAGTCAAGTCATTGAAGAGACTTAAGTCCGACTTGCATCTGAGTTGATCAACTCAAGTCTACATCACTGATACTGATGTTACTTCTACTACTACTACTATCTTGGCCCTGCAGGACCCCAGGTAATGACCTACATTGCATACAATGGTTGGATTTTTGTTGATGCACTACACTGGCCTAATGCAGTGCGCACCAACAAAGTAAGGCAGCAGAAAAACAGTCTGCTGGAAGGCTATAGATGTTGCTTGCCTTCCCTCACCACAGCTGTGTGGACCTGGAAAAAGTGCATGCATGTGTGCAGTGCATCTACAAGCTTGTGAACAATATCAACTATTGTGACGTTGATGGCAGGCCAAATTCCTCAATAGTGACTGGTCAAAACAGTCTTCTCAGTGGCAATGGCAAGGAGGAGACCATAGCTGCATTTGCCCTATTTGATGAGTAAAATAAAGATGGTGAGGGGGTACGCTGAATTGCAAACACACTTTTTCAGAATCTTGGATGTTCTAAGGTAGCCTTCCATTAAGCCCAGCCTGGCTGCTGGCAGCACAAAGATAGCAAATCATTTACTTATTTATGTGCAAAAGCAAAAGGAAATAATCCTTTAAAACAGGTTTTTCAATGTGAAAAATATAACATTCTAATCTGTCAATTACAGCTTGACACACAACAATATTCAGGTGTTGCCCTTTTTAAGTCATTTGTCTTCCGTTTTGACTGTTGGTGTCACACCATGGCAGGCTCAGGGGCTGAGAGTTATGAAAGCAAGTCACTTAGCCTTAATTTTCTCATTTGCGAAATAGGAGATAACTCTTACCTGCCACACAAGATATTGTGATGCTAATGTTCAAGTTTTAAAATGCCACTGCTTTCAAAGTAAAGCACATTTTGATGAAAGGCTGCATAGAAATGCAAAATGAGATTACTATTATTATTAAATTCTAAAAGACAGAACTCTACCTCAAATTGTTAGCACTTTCTCGGAGATACTTTGCAGTGTTTCAGGAAATACACTTGATTCCCACCTTTCAATGAAATACATATCCACTAATGGGTTAGGTGACCAATAAATGCAAGGATTTATGGGCTAGAGCAGAACTTCACTCCCTAGGGTCCCAATACAGGCTTTCTCAATGGCCATGACCCTTTCTCCTCAATGCCATTTGGTAGTCTCCCAACTTTCTTAAACCTCTCTTTGTTTTACAGTTCTGAAATGCTTCTCATACAGTTGAGTTACTGGCAGAAACTATGTATTTTTAGTCTCACCTTTTTTCTTTGCCATTGTCCAACCTGAGATATAGAGCCAGCGTGGTGTAGTAGCTTGAGCATTAGACTATGGGCCTTTCTGCACTACACTATTATAGTGCTATTATTCCACTTTCAACATCTTGTGGAATTCTGGGGTTTATAGTTTACTGAGGCCAAAGAGTTCTCTGGCCTAGAATGCTAAATGCCTTTCCCTAAACTGCGAACACTAGGATTCCATAGGATGTTGAAAGTGGTATAATAACACTCTAACAATGTAGTGTGGAAAGGTCCTATGACTCTGGAGAACAGGGTTTGAATCCCCATTCATCCATGAAGACACACTGGGTGACGTTGGGCAAATCACATTCTCTCACCCTCAGACAAAGGCAAAGGCAACCCCCCTCTGAACATATCTTGCTAAGAAAATCCTGTGAGAGCTTTGCCCGAGGATTGCCATAAGTTGGAAATAACTTGAAGGCACGCAGCAACAAACCTTGAGATATTCCTTGGAACCAAATCTGGCTCTTGAGCTGGAAGAAGTTCTCCATTTTTGATTTCTGGTCTATGTGCATGATTGTTTGGTTCCTGCTGGCCATGAGAGCACCACATGGAAAAACAGCTTCTGCTAATCACTCGCAGCCATAATCATTTTTGTGAGTCAACAATCAGTAGGAGGTAGAAAGTCCCAGGGAAATGGTACTTCTCATGCATGCTGTGAGGAAATCCTGTGCATGGTGACAAGACATGGTGGTGGTGGTCATTGCATGGTAGGAGCAGAAGCAGAATTTCTTCATTGCCACCATGTGCCCAGTTGACATTGTGAATGGCCCCATGCTATTGTTATAGCTAATGCATATCTAGTGTATCTTCCTGGCTGTACACATCAAAATGGCATTCTTTGTGTGTGTGTGGTTGTGATAAAAATAATCAAGAAGACAGAAGAGATTGGCCATTTTCCCTGTCAAAAACAGAAGTCTCAAAGCAAAAGATTTTTTTTCTTTTGTAAAGAGGAGGAGGCGGAGGAGTTTTATTTTATGCAAAACAAGCTATATTCTGGAAAGGAGTTTCTCAGCAAAACCTCAGCCTTTTTCTTCCCACAAACCAATTTTTTTGAACACAAGTCTAGACATGTGGAAAATTAGAAACACTCTGCAAAAACAATTGTTATGTCAGCCACCAGAAGAAAACTTATGAAATCATTGGTTTGTATATGCAAGAACAAAAGAAGTATAGATTTATATCCCTAAAACTGTTTGATGAGAGCACCTATCTCTTGAGTAGTTTTTATTTTAAACCATGCAGGAGTTCTATTTATTGACTTCTACTGGTGTTTAATTGTCTTGAAATTCTTCAGTAATACAGAAGAAATCCATAAGGTAAGCTACCTAGACAGAATTTATCTGTTCAAGCAGTATCCAATCTCACTGTTGTCCTCTGATTTCATTGGTCTTTTCTGATTTAAATTTCTTTGAGCTTTCTGAAATATTAAATACAAAAAGAGGGAGCAGAAACTTCAGTCAGGAGCCATGGTGATACAGTGGTTAAATGCCGATACTGCAGCCACAAGGCTGTGAGTTCAGTCCTGCCAGGCTCCAGGTTGACTCAGCCTTCCATTTTTCCGCAGGTCGGTAAAATGAATACCCAGCTTGTTGGGGACAATTAGCTAACACATTGTAAACCACTTAGAGAGCACTTAGCTGATAAGTGGTACCCTTGCTTTTGCTATTCAGTCAGCTACTTCCTGATTGACATGGGATCAGTCCCTTTTCACTCACAACAGCTGCTGCACAATAAGTAGGGTTTGAGTGTGTTGGACTGGGAGACTCTACTTAGCTACATAACTAAAGTGTTTATGTACCTAAGTAGCTGACAGAGGATTCTGGCCTACATTTTTCTGAACAAAAAGTTTCTGACAGAAGTATTATGCATTAGTGTATCTAAACTATGTAGTTGTAGCAGTTGGATACTACTTTATCTACTGTAGCTCCATCTGGTAGAAGAACTGGGATCTAGTGAAGTGTTTACAATTCTCTGCTATGGAGCTTTAGTGCTATAGTTCAAAGAGGTGCACCAGATCTCTTTAACATGGAATTCCAACTACCTCACAAACTACAAATCTCACAATTCTGTAGCACTAAACCATAACAAGTAAAAGTCCTGTAAAACGCTATAACTTCAGAAAAGATACACTGTGGCTGGCATCTGCTTAGTGACATAGGCAGGCATAACTGTCACATGTAGAGGTTATGCCTACATATGCACTTGTTTCAGACTTTATGGAAGTGTCACTTTCTGCAAGGCTCCCACTCTGGCATGCAATAATAGCCAGCAGGTTCCTAGGTGAAGTTCCATCTCCCTGACCACTGATAGAATATGTTGATGCTCCAGATTTATTTTTGTTGTTCTTGAACATTGAGGGAGGTAAACACAGGGGGAAGGAAGGGCAGCTTTATTCTGGGGCACAGGCTCTCCTTTTATTCTCCATGCTCAAAAGCCATTGGAGAAAGGCAGGACACACCCCAAAAGATCACCACTGAAGATAAAGATGTAGCCAGCAACCTTTAGTTTGCAGAAGAGAAGGTTAAGAGGGGACAGGATAGCCATGTTTAAATATTTGAAGGGATGTCATGTTGAGGAGGGAACAGGCTTATTCTCTACCACTCCAGAGATTAGGACAAGGAGCAATGGATTCATTCACACTGCAGGAAAGGAGATTCCGCTTGAACCTCAGGAAGAACTTCCTGACAGTCAGATCTGTCCGGCTGTGGAATATGCTGCCTCAGAGTGTGGTGGAGTCTCCTTCTTTGGAGATTTTTAAGCAGAGGCTGGATGGCCATCTGTTGGGAATGCTTTGATGGGTGTTCCTGCATAGCAGGGGGTTGGACTGGATCTCTGTCCAATTCTATGATTCATGACTGTTGATGAGCACTGGGAGAGATAGCCAGACAGAGGGAGCAAACTCTTGTTGTTGTGTGCCTTCAAGTCATTCCCAATTTATGGCAACCCTAAGGCAAACCTATCATGGATTTTTCTGGGGCTGAGAGTATGTGACACACCCAAGTTCACTGAAGAAAGTGGATAGTGGCCCAATGCTCAAATCACTACACCAACTCTACTGCCTCCTATAAGAAGCTACACCAAATCTACTGCCTCCTATAAGAAGCAGGATCTCAGTTCAAGTCTTTCTTCTGTTTTATTAATTTCAGCTGTACTTCTGGTGATTGCTCTCTTTCTTGAAGTCTTATTACTTTCCATGTCCCATCTCAAACATTTATTACAAGACTTTACAGGAAGAACAAAGCAACACTATTAGCAGGTATATTTACTGTAAAAGCCATTTTTTTCTTTCTAACATCATAAAAGTATATTTCAGTTCTTGACTCCACTGTCCAAAAATATTTCAATTCAAATGAAATACGAGATATTTTTTCCCTCCCAGAAATCATTAAAAGCAATTTCTGAAGGAAAAAAACAGGGCATCCTGTGGATATAAATCTGGTTATTTTGCAACCATGAAAGCAGGGAAGGTCATTGAGGCTTCTGATTAGGTTGCCTAATGTTGTAAAACTCAGCTCAAAGGAATAATGTAAGAAATCCAAAAGATGGCTTATGGGATAACATTTCAACTCACATTTTAGTCTACTAAGATCAATCTTTAGAATATTAAAGCTAATGCAGAAATGCCAGCTCACTGCAGATTCAGTACAGTGATATGCTAAAATTAAGTTGGTTCCCCATATGCAATATTATATGAAGATTCTTTATGAGTGTTAGCAATGATAAGTACATCTCTTCCCTGGAAGAATAGATTGTTTGTGTAAGCAAGCACAATAAAACAATAAAGAAGCATTTGTTTCATTACATGCATCTGGCATATATCAGTGTATCTTGCATATATGAAATATTGATGAATATTTGTGATGGGTGGCAATTTCAGCACAGTTTATTTTTGATAAGAATTTATCAAAATTCGCAACATTCTTCATGCCTGGGATGGAAAGAGCTTGACATTCTTTAAAAAAAACTGGCTGTTGGAGAAACTGAGACTAATAGATTTCTCTATTCATGCTTAAGGATTTGCCTGCTTACAAGTCTTTAAAGTCTGGCTTTGAATCCATGAAGATTTCACCATAACACTACTGAATTACAAATATCATCTCCTTTTTTTAAAAAAAGAGTTCTTATCTTTAGCATCCATATGGCTAACAGGTACAACATGATCCTGCTGGGAATAGTTTGTAGTCCTTGAATTTGGCCAGTGCAGATGGGAGACAATGTTTTTTTTAAACACTTTAACAGAATGTGCAAAATGCTAAGCATTCTTAGGGCAACCCAGCAAATCTATCATAGGGTTTTCTAGGCAAGGTTTTTTCAGAGAGAGTTTGCCTTTCCCTTCCTCTGCGGCTGAGAGATCTTGCCAAAGAACACCCAGTGGGTTTCCACAGCTGAGCAAAAATTCAAATCTTGGTCTCCAGAGTTGTAGTCTAGTACTCAAACCACTAACACCATGCTGCATCTCACTTTTGGTGTTTTACTCATGCAAAATTATAAAGCCAATCCTCATAGGATCTAGTGGAGCACAAAGCTTTGTCAGACTGAAACCAACACCCTCCTCTTCTACTGATATGCAAAACCCACCTTTCTCCTGCCAGTTCTCCCTCTATGGCCATTTAGCAGCCAGGGGAGGGCCGATGGTGCCCAAGCAGCTTTTGGCTATGTTCCTGCAGCTGCCTACACAATTAAGAAGACAACTTCTGGGACATTCTGGCGGTTCTTCAGACACCCCAGAAAATGGTCTTCTCTATGGGCATTTCGTTACAGAAACATAGCCACACGCTATTTGATCATCCCCGCACTCCCCTAGCCGATAAATGGATGTGCTTGTGTAACAGGAAACAGGTGAGTTCTGTGGCCAGAGGGTCATTGCACAAAGGTGGCAGCGGAAACATCTTTCTGCAATGATTACTCAAAGACAGCTGCAGAAATGATTTGACATTAGCCAAAATTTCAGCCTTAGTAAGTTAAACAGCAAATGCTCCAAATGATCTCCACTTATTCAAACTTCAGATTTTTCAGCGCAGCTCATTAGGGTAGTAATCCCACATGACATGATTCTTTATTCATTTCCTGTTGGATGTCTGCAGTTCCCTGTAGCAAAGTGACAAACAAGGTAAGTATCTATCACCCTTTCCACATGTGGGGTGTGAATTGGGCAGAAATGGGACTCACCAGATTTCTTCTCCGTCCGATCGAGTCCGTCGGGACGAGGAGCAGTGCGAGCTCATTGCTCCTCACTGCTCCAGCATCCAAAATGGCGGCTTCCAGTTGGTGGAGGCTCTCCAACTGGAGAAGCTCACCAGCCTAAAGCCTGCCCCCGGCAGATCTGCAGGCATGCACTAGTGTGTGGCAGCAAATCTGCACTGGAGCGCGGCGACGGAGCAACACGGAGTCGCGCACTCTGTGCTTTTGAAAAACCTCTTAAAAGAGGTTTTTAAAAAGCACGCTGTGTGACCAGTTCTGATTGCTCTGGAGTGGACTGAGGTGCGGAACTACAAAAAGTAGTCCGACCCAGTCCACTCCACAGTGCAGAAGACCTCCGTCAGAGGTCGCTCTGCACCATTTTAATAGCCCGGTGCAGAAAGGGCCTAAATCATATAAAGCTAAATCATATAAAGTTCTTTATCCAACCATGACCTCTGATAAGTACTGATCCAGTATTACGTCTGTGGAAGTATCATACACTGTGGTTCCACTTCTTTGTGCCACGTCAGTGAGGCAGTGACCCTACTTGTCCAAGCTTTAAAAGAAGCAGTGAAGGGGATGAGTATGTTTTATGGACTTGAATAGTTCCTTTAAAGTTCCAACTGAACCCAGAGCAGATGAACTTCCCCACTAAAAGGAAAGGCACCAACTTTGGGTAATTCTGAAATACTCTGCAAATCCAGGAAGTAACAGTTTGGGGCTATTTTAATAGCATGATAAGGGTTTATAATAAGTTTAGCAGGTCTTTCAGTGCTTCAGTGGCCACATTGCTTATGGCTGGAGGAAACTACTGAAGTATTTGATTGAAAATTACACATCAATAGCACCTGAGACAGAAATAAACCCTTTGTTCTTTGGAATACTGATTGAAGGGAGGAGCTCCTTCTATATAGTATTTTCTTTACTATAATATGGCTGGACATAACAGCTAATAAAGCTAATATTTCAGAATGGTCCTGAATCAAGATAACCACCCCAAGGTTGCAAATCAACAAGAAAAATAATCCCACCTATTCTTTGGCCCTGAACAATCACTTGATCAGAAGAAATCAACAAATGCAGCTTTTCCACAGCATGGAGATAATCCTTTAATGTCTGCAGAACAAGTAGCAGCTGAAACCATTGGAGTATAAAAAGCTGGCACTCCTAAATATGGATGAAATTCATGATGTCCTTTTCCTTCTGCACGGCCAATGCATTTCAATTCATTTTGCAGAGAAAAAAATATTTCATGTGTAACACTTGTGATAATATTCCAGGATTAAAATATTTCCATTCTATGAACCCTCTAATTCACTTAAGTTTACAGATATGTTCTGATAGGATCATATACTATGACAGCCACCAAAAAAAAAAAAAAATCCTTGGCCAAAGTATTGGTAATTTGTATGTAGAAAGCAGTTGTACCTACCATCCCACATGCTAAACCAAATACTAGCATTGCTATCATAGGACTGCATACCCCTCGGGACAGTCAAAGCTAAAGTTGTGTGTGACAGAGAAGACAGAGAATAATGTTCTAATAAATTCACACCAGTAGCCTCTTCTCAAGATCCTTCAGAGTGTATAAAATGTGTCCTATATGCATGTGCCAGTGAACACTGACGTTTACTGGATATGATTTCCTATGAAGTCTGTCATGTTGCATTTAAAATTCCAAGTAAAGGAAACAGCTTACGAAGGGAAAAAAAGGTGTATTTGCCAGAAGGATTTTTTTTCTTTCTTACGTGTGTGGGACCAGTATCTTATTTATGCCTGTTTGCTACAACTGTCTCTTTCTTGGAAACCCTGTATGACCAGGCAGTTAATGGTTCACAGACCAGCACCAGGGACCACCACTTTGAGTACAACTGCTTTAGAGGCCCCTCAACATAGACTTCTTCACACTTTCTTCTAGTTCTGAACACCTTCAAGATTCTTTTTTCAACCATCTTTGGAAGTTTTTAAACAGAAGCTGGATGGCCATCTGTTGGGAGTGCTTTGATGTGTGTTCCTGCATAGCAGGGGGTTGGACTGGATGGCCTCTGTGGTCTCTTCCAACTCTATGAGTCTATGATTCTAGGATCTGCTTTGGAAAACAGAGAAAACCATCAGAGCAAAGTTTCAGGTGGCACAGACATCTGTTGTGGGGAAGAAAGCAGAGCTTCTTGTTGATGGCACTGCATGGGGAATGAAACAAGCCTTCCCTAGATCTGCTAACAAGGCTTCTTCCACTAGCATAAGTGCTTACTTGGATCCCGGTTATTCATTCTTGTGTGCCACTGAAAAACAATAAATATGGACTCAAGATGTCATATTTCCAATCTGAGTGAGATATTTCTTGGGGACTCACCTGGTCTGACAGTTCCCCACTGAACAAAAGTTCAGTTTCACAGCATTCTACACCATACCTATCATGTCAGCTGACTTCAGCCATTTCTGCACTACACTGTTATAGTGCTATTATTCCACTTTCAACATCCTATGGAAATCTGGGGTTTGTAGCTTACTGAGGGCAAAGAGCTCTCTGGCTGAGAATTCTAATGGCCCCTCCCTAACTGCAAACTCCAGGATTCCATAGGATGTTGAAAGTGGAATAATAGCACTATAACAGTGTGGGCAGAATGGCCTTGATGTTTCACAATGAAGTATATTTGACTTAAAATAAGAAATACATAGGAGTCACTTCAGATGACCTAAATAGTAATGATCAGAAAACACTAAAAATGCAAGTTCTATCACAAATCAGGTAGAAAGAATTTTAAACACTCCTGAATAGAGAAGAAAGCAAAATTAACAGATTCACTCATCCAGCCAGAGAATGTTCAATGCTTAGCTTTAAATTCTGGCTATGAGCCCCTGTGTAGTCAGCCATCTCTGCAAATTAATGTTGCTACCTCTGCGTTATGACCACCTCATCTTTTACAGCTGCATAGCAGGCAGTTACAAGATTGTATTTTCTACCCTGGGAATACTTGTGCCAAGTGAATCTGACCAGTTTAGATGGTGAGAATTTCGTTCTGGTTTTTTGAAGAGAGGATGAACGAATAAATAAATATTATTTGGAGCCAGGACATCCAAAAGATTTCATCAGTACCACAGATAAGAACTAGCTGGTTTAAGGCAATTAAGTTATCACTTAAGTCAGAAATTTTCTAACAAAAATGGGCAACTTAATCATATTTAATTTTTAACTAAAGTGATTAAGTAGAATTTCAGCATTAACTCCAGAATTAAAATATTGATTAAGTTAATAAATAATTAAATGGCAGAGTGCTGGAGAGCCAACATAATTTACACATTTCCTAGCTGTTTCTTTATCCAAAGCCTAGCTCTCTTGGATTCTTGAAAAATTACTTCCTGTCCTTGTTAATCATTCAAAGTTCAGGAATCACAAGGTTTAGGTCACAGGTTTTCCTCTGTTCTAAGCTAGAAACTGGACAGAGGCTCCTCATCCATCCCAGGAAACTTTTGAAGCTCTTAATCTTGGAATTTTTGCTAATCATGTAGTAAAATCATACAACAATCAGTAAGCTAAAGAAAGGAGGGAGAAGAGAAAAGAGAATGGGAAAGTAAAAAAATGCTTTTGTTGGGATAGATGAAAAACAAAGAGCCAACATGGTGTAGTGGTTTGAACATTGCACTACAACCCTGGAGAGCAAGGCTGGATTCCCCACTTGGCCATGGAAGCCAACTGGCTGACTTTGGGCATCTCACACACTCTCAATCCCAGAACCCTATGATAGATTCATCTTAGGGTTGCCAGAAGTCAGAAATGACTTGAAGGCACACAATAACAAAGATGAAAACCACAGTTTTCAAGAATTCATGCAGTTTATCCTTCTTACTCAAGTTCATAAATGGAAGTGGAGGGGCAAAATGGAAGTAAAATCATGAATGACATATTTCACTATTATTCAGATAAGACTTTCAGTGCAGAGATTTAAATGACAATTTAACATAAATTTAGTTTCAAATGGCAATTTAATAGAAGCATATGCCAACATCCTACACTGGATACTCAGGGCCTTTCTGCACTACATTGCTATAGTACTATTATTCCACTTTCATTGTCCTGTGAAATTATGGAGTTCGTAGTTTACTGAGGCCAAAGAGCTCTCTGGCTGAGAATTCTAAATACCGCTCCCTAAACTGCAAACCCCAGGATTCCATAGATTGTTGAAAGTGGAATAATAGCACTATAACAGTCTAGTGCAGAAATGGCCACAGCCGGGTGACTTTTGGTTTGAATGAGAACAGGGAGGCACGATCTTCTGAGCTCTGCGAAGGAGATCACCATAGCTGCTGACTACTGGACAAGAATTTAGCCAATCCAGTTCATTCTGTTCGTCGGAAAGAAGAGGACAGCTAGAGAGAAGTTGGGCAACCATAGCCTAGGCTGTTCCCCCATTCAAGACCAATTTGATTCTGAATGAGAGACAGCCGAATGGCCATTGCCACCATGAGATCTTTGTCAGCAGCCGTATGGAAATAGAGGAGGAGAGTTTCCCCCTCAGAGGATCCCAGCCATCAAATTTCTTCTGTAGTATCATAAGTATTTTTTTTCTCCTTTGGATTCCTTTTTTGTATCCTGAGGAGTAACATCACGGTTTATGGATCGGAAGGATGTGGATGTGGACTGGTGACTAAACTCTGTTTAAGAACCATGACGTCTTCTTAATTTTATTGGTATTTTTTTTTATAGACTGACATTGTTACCTTTGTTGTGATTTTGCTAGTGAGCAGAGGCTGAAAAACATCTTTTATTTTTCCTTGGGAGTACAGAAATACTTTCTCCCTTGTTCCTTTTTTTTCTTTTTTGGATTTTTGGGGGTTTCTTTAATGGACTGAGCTAGTGACTTGGACTTCGTTTCTCAGATTCCTTTTATGGTGTGGTAGCAGCCACAACGGATTTGTGGACATTTTAAGAGGCTTGGAGGATCTCAGGTCCCCAAACGAGGAACTGAATTGGTTTTTCCTTTCTGATTTATTCCTCCTCCATTGCTGCCAGCATGGATTGTTGGAATACCATGGAATTGCCAGAGCTAACATTCTCTTTTAAAGCCTGAGGTGTCTGATTGACTATGGACCGTGTTGAAGTTTGTGGATCGGGACTTGGACATTGATGGTGATTACCAGCTCTTTTACAAGGTTTTTATGAAGAAGATCCCTTGTTCAACCAGGGCTGCTGTGGCTTTTGTCCATTACTGAAAGACTTCATGAAGCTGGCATTTTCAAGATCACCATGCTGCTGCATGATACATGGGTTGTGCTGAATGGTTTAAGATTAACCCTTTGCTCCCAAGTACAGAAGACTGGTTGGATTTCATATACTAGATTTCTGAATCATATATGTAGCTAGGATCAACTTTATTGTCCTTGCATATACAGTTCTGGGAAGTGATTAATGAATTTTACTAAGTTTACTGAGAATTAATTATATACAACAAATAACTCATTCCCAATATCAATTTAATTTCATATCTATTTTTCCTTATTTCTGCCAATTACCTTTGATATTAAGATTATTTAAGATTTTTTTTGTGCCTAAATTATCAATGAGGAATTTATTTACGGTGTGTATTATTAATTGTTATTTATTATCGATTGCTGAATTAAAGGCTTATTTAATTTAGGAAAATTAGCTGAACTTTTGATAATGAACTAGATAAATTTGATTGTACTCTATTTGCATTTAAAGTAACATTTGTTTGTGATTGTACAAGTTTCTTTTCCATCAAGTATATATAATATCAAGTGTAGATACTGATAAGTCCAGGGAGGACTTAGAATATATACTGCACAAAATGAGATCTGGGAAGGCCTGGACTACTGCTGGCATGGACACTCATCTGAGATGAGACTCATTCGATGAACCTCCAGATTACCAAAAGAAATTCATGGAGGAAATGAGATCATATATGTTAGAGATAAAACAAGATTTGTCTGAGTTAAAGAGTCAAGTCTCTGAAATTCAAGATACTTTAGAAGTGAATAAGGAGGAGAAGACAAATGAGGATATTAGGAAAACGATTACGGCTCTCCTGGCAGAATCTCTCGACCTGGAGGAAGATGATATTGATTCTGAGATAGACTTGGTTTATAGGGTCAACTCTGTAGTGGCAAAAAAGAAGAGTTTACTGAGAGATGTGGTAGTCCAGTTCACCCAAAAGACGATTACGGACAGAGTATTAGAAGAACATAATAGAGAACCTTTGAAGGACCAAAGCAAACAATTAATAATTCTCCAAAAAATCCCCATAAGAATGTTGAAGAAAAGGAAGGACTATGAATTCTTGGTAGCTAAACTAAAGCAGAGCCAAATAAGATTTAGGTGGGACCGTCTTGAGGGGGTGGTGTTTACTTATAATACCAACGGTTCAGAATCAACTCCATAGAAAAGGCACAAGACTTTCTTCGAAGATTTAAACCCAACCTCAGAAGAACAGGTCAATCTTCTCAAACGCATGATTCTGAGCAATCCAGGAGTCCCAATGCGCCCCAAGGAGAAGATACCCTATCGAAGGGAGGAACATCCAAGCATGGGGCATCGTAGGTGGGGCACACAAACAATCCAAGATGCCAACCCATATGATGAAGACCCATTCTGATGATATTTCAACTTTGGAGACTAGTCTTATTGATTTGGATACAGAAGACTTGGAACTTCACAAAGTATCTCATTGATGACCTGTTCTATCATATCTTGGAATATTAATGGATAGAACTCACCAATCAAGAGGAAAAAATATTTCATTATCTACAGCAGCGGTTCTCAACCTGTGGGTCGTGATGCCTTTGGGGGTCGAACAACCCTTTCACAGGGGTTGCCTAAGACCATCGGAAAATACATATTTCCAATGGTCTTAGGCTCCATTCCCTCCTCGGGGGTGGTGCGCAAGTGCGAGCCACGCGCTCACGTCCTCCTGCCCCCTTTGAAGTACCTTACTAAATAAAATTTTCTTGGCATCGAGCAAGAGTGAGTTGGAAGGGCAATCTCTGACCAGCCACTCTGAGGCTCAAACAAAGCTAAAAACATCTAGTATAAGGAAGTCTGAGAAGGCAAGAATTAAAAAGAAAGTGAAAGGAAAATTACCTGGTAATGCAGTTAAGTCTGTTAAGGGAGGGGAAGGGCTCCCAACCACTCCTTTAACTTCTGGTCGCCATGTTGAAAAGAGGCGTTCAGAAAGCAAGGGAGGGGGCTATGAGAGGAAGGAGCTCTCCTGACCAATCCAAGCTCGCCAGCAACACAACCAATCACATTCAAGTATGTGAGCAGCCTCTGCCAGGAGAAATGGCAGCCTCTCAGTCAGCAGTTCCTTACCCTTCTGTATTAGCGAATACAGTAGTGCAGGGCAATTTAGCATTGTGTATGGTGTCATTATTCACTAGGAGTCAAACAGCAATGCCTATGGAACGTAAAGAAGTAAGATTTGAACTTCCTATGTCCTCAATATCTTCCCAGGGGAATGTGTCTGAGTGTAGTAGGGAGGTGATAAGACAAATGATTGCTGAAAAAATGGAGGTTCATGTTAATAGGCAAACAATATTAGTGAAATGATTTCACAAAATACATAACAAGTTTAAAAAATGTATTGCAAGTTGGACAATTCATTCAATTTGAATGTAATGTCATTATTAAGCAGTCAACAAACTACTTCAATGAATCCTTCATTTTCACGTGATTTTCCTGATGATACAAAAGTTATTCAAGCTGAATCAAATGATGCTAGTGTGTGTTTACCAAAAAAGTCTACCTGTAGGTCCAAAGTGACTAGAGTTGAGGAATCTGCTTTGTCACACTCTGAACAAATCAACACTGAATCTGAAAGTGATGAGGAACCAGATTTGGCAGATACTCATGGGGATAATGACTCTAAATCAGATGGTTCTATTTCCGAGGAGGAGGATGCAGAAGATGATAATAAACTGAGATTATTTTCCTGAGATTCGTTTAAAAATTTGCTGAAAAAGGTGTTGGTAACTCTGGGACTGGACAGTCTGGAGAGTGCCACTTCAGATATAGATAAAAACAAGAATGTTGCATCAATTGTAAGGAATGATCTAGTGTTATTTCCATGCCAGATTTATTTTTGGATTTAATTCAGTCTGAAGGCAGTGAAACCAAATCTTCACACTTTATATCATTTATGGTGGACTAAATACCAGATATTTACATTACAATTCATAACAGTAGCAAAATTACAGTTATGAAGTAGCAACGAAAATAATTTTATGGTTGGGGGTCACCACAACATGAGGAACTGTATTAAAGGGTCACGGCATTAGGAAGGTTGAGAACCACTGATCTACAGAAACACAACTCAGATATTTGCTGTTTGCAAGAAACCCATATAAAAAAGAAGGATGTTAAAGTGTTAGAAGCCCCCAAGTTAAGTGAAGTTTTTATATCACCTGCGACAGTTGAGAAGAGGAGTGGTTTTATATATCAAACCAGACTTCTCTCCTAAATTACGATTTAATGATGATAAAGGTAGATTTCTGGGGTGGAATGTATGATAGAAGGTAAAACTCTTTTGGTAATTAGTATTTACGCTCCTTGTAATAAAAACAGAACCTTTTATCAAGATTTAAAAAGAGCTATGGAATCTAACCAGTATGAAGATGTATAATGGGCGATTTTAATGGTGTTGTAGACCCCAAGATGGACAGGAGCATTTCAACTCTGCAAAGAAAAGCAAAAGGCAAACTGCCCCCAGAATTTTTTCAAATTGCAGAAGAGTATCAACTGAACAATGTGTGGAGGTTTAAACACTCCTTTGTAAAAGATGTCACTTTTTATTCAAATCGTCATCAGACAAGGTTGAGAATAGATCATATCTGGGTATCCCAAAATTGGAAAACTAAGATTTGCAAAGCAGAAATTCTGACGAGAGTCTTCAGTGACCATAACCCAAGTACCTTGGTGTTCAGAGGGCAATATCAAAGCAGAAGTTGGAAATTAAATGAAGCTCTCCTTCTTGAAGAAGAGACTATAACATCATGTAAAACTGAATTAGAGGAATTCTTTAAAGTTAATATTAACAACGAGGTGAACATCTCGACAGTTTGGGATGCAGCAAAAGCGGTGATTCAAGGGTTCTTCATCCAGAAAAATATAGAATGTAAAAAGAAACAAAAGAAGAATATTGAGGAGACTATGAAGACAATCATCGAATTAGAAAAAAGATTGAAGAACCCCCCCCCCAGATAAAGAGGCAAATGCCAACTTAAGAATCATGCAAAAACAACTTTCGATGCTCACAAAAGAAGAAATAGAGAAAAAGATCCGCTTTGCCAAACAAAATTATTTTGAGCATACTAATAAACCAGGACATTGGCTAGTACATAGGAGACTCAAAGAGAAAAAGAAACGTCTTATCTCTGAAATTAAAGAAGGAGACCAAAGTATTACAGATAATAGAGAAATAAGGAAGATACTTGGCAACTATTTTAAAAATCTATACCAAGTTAATGGGCCCAATAAACTGGAAGAGGTGCATGATTATCTTTGTTCAAAGTGTCTTCCAGCAATCTCCCAGGATCACCAAGATTTGTTAAATAAACTTGTTACCATTACTGAGATCAGTGAAGCAATAGATAGAGCTAAAGCGAAGAAAGCTTCAGAGCCAGACGGACTGACTGTAAGTTTCTATAAACAGTTTAAGGAGCATATTCTAAAGCCGATGCAGATGATGATGAACTCGATAAATGACTTAAGTACAATTCCAAAGAGCTGGACAGAGGCTAACATAACATTAATGCCGAAAAACGACCCTTCTTACTTAACACGCAAATATTTTCGACCCATATCTCTTTTAAATGTGGATTATAAAATTTGCCTCCATCCTAGCTAACCGTTTGAAGAAGATTCTCTCAGATTATGTCCACGAAGACCAGAGTGGATTTATTCCAGGCAGACAAATGAGAACTAATATAAGGACTGTGCTCAACATACTAGAATGTTATGAGATGCATATTGGGAAAAAGGGTGCTCTCATTTTTTTAGATGCAGAAAAGGCCTTTGACAATGTCAATTGGCCCTTTCTTATTAAAGTTACAGAAAATATGGAAAGGGGGAAGATCTTTGTAAACTGGATAAAAGCAATCTATACTGAGCAAATGGCCTGAATAATAATCAATGGTGATTCACTGGAGAGTATCAAAATTTCAAAAGGAACCCGGCAAGGTTGCCCATTATTGCCATTACTGTTCATTTTGACATTTGAAGTCTTACTCAAGCAGATAAGGAATGAAGACTTACTAAAAGGGGTGAAGCTTGGTCAAGATGAATTTAAATATAAGGTATTTGCAGATAATTTGGTGCTATTTTTGGAAGATCCGCTAAGACAAATTACAAAAGTTAATGAAATACTTAACAAATTTGGGCAATTAGCAGGTTTCAAAATTAATAAACGTATAGCCAAGATCCCCGCAAAGAACCTGAGACCATTAGAAAAAGAACAAATTGAAAAGAAAGTGGGTATACAATGTGTACAAAAAGTAAAATACTTGGGAATTGAACTGACTAACAATAACAATCATCTATTTAAGAATAATTGCCAAAAAAGATGGAGGGAATACAGAAGAAACTGGAACAATGGAAATCACTGGATCTATCCCTGTTGGGAAGAATACCAGTTATTAAAATGGTGATTCTACCTAAAATCCTATTTTTGTTCCAAAAGATTCCAATCACAATTGCTAGAAGCTGGCTACACCAGTGCAAAAAAGACCTTTCCAAATTCATTGGAATGGGAAGAAAGCTAGGATGAAATATAAGTTGATGACAGATACAAGGCGACGAGGAGGCTTTGACGTACCAGACATAAATTTGTACTACGATGCAGCTTGCCTTCTGTGGATGACAGGAAGCTTCTGGCGCTGGAAGGACACGATCTTCATTTTGGCTGGCATGCATACCTACCTATGGTATGGAAAGTCCAAAGTTCAGATGTCTTTTAAAAACCATGTTATCCACAGAGCTCTTATCAAGGTTTGGGAAAGATATAAACCCCTGCTTTGCCCAAAATTGCCATCATGGGTATCACCTGTGGAAGCACTCTCCATTCCCAGACCTAGAAGATATGGTAACTGGATTACCTATAAGGAATTTCTAAAGCAAAAGAGAGATTTTACCCTACTGAAAGACCAACAACAGCTGGTGGAAGAAGGTTTTTCAATACAATGGTTTCCATATCTGCAAATAAAGGAGAGATTCAAAAAAGACTGCCAAAACGGAGGGATTGGCCTGAGACCTACTGAATTGGAAGCTTACTTGTTAAAGGGGAAAAACATCTATTCTCCAGGTTGTATAGAATGTTACTAACCATTAATTTGGAGGATGAGGCTATAAAGGAATGTATGATAAAATGGGCAAGAGACTTAGACCGTACTGTCTTGTTGGAAGAGTGGGAAGCAATCTGGAACGACAATATGACAAACTCAAGATCTTATGCATTGCAAGAAAACACTTTAAAGATGGTGCATCAGTGGTACATGGCACCAATAGACTTGCAAAGATAAATAACCAGATGAAAAATCATTGCTGGAAATGTGCAAATCAAGTTGGCACCTTTTTTCACCTGTGGTGGGGTTGTGACAGAGCAAAGAAATTCTGGTTTACTATTCGTTCTAATATACATAAGATTTTAAAAATGAAGATTGAATTAATACCAGAACTTTTTCTACTGGGTATATGGAGAGCTGAACCAAGGTCTGACTTCCAGATCAGAAGATTAATGTGGCACCTTAAGGCAGCAGCTGGAATAGTTTTTGCCAGACACTGGAAATTGACTTCTATCCCTATAACTGAAGAGTGGTTGGAAAAGGTTATGGAGATTGCAGAAATGGATAAGATGACTTACAGACTAGGAAATATGGTAGACAGTAAATTTTACAAGGCACGGGAGCCACTAGCAACATTTCTACAAAGTAAAAAGATTTCTGTTCTCACTTTTCCTTGCTGATCTGTATTTTCAATTAATGAAGAACTCTAATTGAAATCTAATTTTTTTAACTGTTTTCTTTTTATGTGAGGGAGCAGATCAGAGTATTATTACTATAGTTATTTAATGTACTTATGCTCACCAGTGATTAAGGCATTGGAGAGTAAAACTAGTAGAAGATAAGTCACCATTTGTTTTTTAATTTGGAGTGTTAAGGGGAATAAGTTTCATACGGTTACCAGTTGACTATATAGGATAAGGATGATAGAATATTAATGGTATCAGTTCTAAACCTAATTAGCTGTTTTCTAACAGAGCAGCTAAGATTCTCCCCTTTCCTAGGACAGAGAGGTTACTATTTTCTCCAATTGTGAGGATTTATCAAGGCAGTATCCGCATTCCAGATGGAAGCATCCAAATGTTTGTAATTGTTTGTGTAAATTATTTTGTTCAATTGACTTGTTGGTATGGTTCTTTTTCTATTTATCCCTTCTATTCTCCTCACTTTCCCTATATTTCTTCTTTATATTATTGTAATTTTTGTGCTATGAGATTTGTTTCAGTATTTTTTGTTGATTTATATATATATTTCTTCATAAAAAAAATACTTAAAAAAAAAAGAAATGGCCACAGCCCCATTCACTGGTGGGACAGGGTCAGAAACATCATTCTCCTTGAGCCCCACAGGAAGTTGAACAATCTTCTTTCACTTGATGCAGCTGCTGGCTGTCAAGGTGGCCTGCAGGGGCATTTACAGTTGTAGCAGTAGTGCCACCATTGTGACTATGTAGTGTTATTCAATACAGAGCAGTTACAGAATTGTAATTCCAGATACAACAGAGAATGACATCTCTAATAGTTAAGTTCCTCCTTGCTGACATAAATACAATTGAATTACATTTTAAAGCTTAATAATGATTAACTAAAGGCTTTAACCCTTTTCTATTTTGCCACCAAAAGACTTAGCTCTTTATCAGTTGCCAGTTGCATGTCCCTCTGAGAAGGTAGGCTAGGTACACAAAACATGGCCTTTTTTGCAGCAGCAGCTAGAACATTAATAGCATAAATCCTTCCAAAGCGAACTCATGTGGGATCTACCCTTCTTGACCCAACAGGCCCTAAAAAAATGTAATTTTGTCAGGACTTTGACTCTTTAAAATGTTTTTAATCTGTTTTTAATGTTCTGTTTTTGTTCTGATTTTCTATTGGGAATATATTGTGCATTTCTTTGGAAACCGTTAGAAACAGAAAAGCTTTGAAAAATACCAACTGAAATCCTGTACATACCCCTAAGCATTGTAGTTACAGTGCTACACTCTGAATCCTGGCCCAACCTCCCCAGTTCTGCATTACCCGGAAGAGTTCACTGCAATCAACAGGGGGCTGTTCTCTTGTCACTCAGGGAGCAGCTGAACAGGAGCAGTCCATCTCCTTCCATGAGTGATCTCTGGTGAACAAGCAGGACTCCTATAGCACTTCCCTCTCAATGCTCATACAAAGGGAGGTGAGAATGTCAGTCAGCCACTTCACACAATGGGGAGAAGACTCCTGTCAATGCGGGGATTCTCACAGTCCCTACATCAGAGATACCTAGGGATGAATATATAACAGTCATGAATGTATAACTCTAAGATATGCATTCATAACTGCCATAGACTATTCCAGCCACTTTAAATAAATCATCATCATCACCACAAATTTGTTCATAAATGGGAGGGAATTAAATTGAAATTAAAAAAAAATTAAAATTGAAAGCAAGTAAATTCGATCTTTGCCCATTCTTTCACACATCAAGTTGATGTATAATCAGGAGCTCTGGTATGCAAAGATAAGATGCCATCTGAGCAGTCTGCTCAATGCAATATTGGAAAAGCATCCTTATGGAAGACAGAGTTGAAGCTTCCAGGCACAGGCTGTACCGATGATGTGGGAATTCTTGCCTACAAGAGGTGCTGCTAGATGTAGATGTTTCTCCACAATTAGACTGAGCAGTCATTTGCATGAATCAGGGCCAATTTGTGGCACATGAATTGGCTCATTTTCACCCTACAGACATGAACATTAAGGCCACAATGCAATCGTAAGCCTGCCTGCTTGAAAATAAGTTCCATTATATCAATTACAAGCAGATTTGTGGCCATGAGGCTCTAATATAATGTGTGTATTTCTTTGCAAGCAAGCCCCTGGGTAAAGTGTGTTGTTCTGCACCTTTCCTATCCATCATGTCTCAAATCATATTTCTCCCTGCTGTCTTGCCAGGCGGCTACTGAACACTTAAGAAATTGTGCCCCTTTTTGTTTCTTGCCTGCGGGGAAAAGGAAATATTGGCTCAAATAAGCCACGGGAGAAATTTGGTTGCTGCAACTAATCTTCCACTTCATTAGACTTTAGCAATACAGTGATCTTACTTTATTGAATGTGTTTATTTGGTTGTGCTGGTTTTTCTTCTTTTTCAAATTTCCTTAATATTAACCATGGTGCCCTTAAAGCTACAGAGCCTCACCGTTATGAGGAATGAATGAAGTAGGACCATCATGGGAAAACGGGATCATTACTGCTTTAATCTAAAATGAGCAGCCCTGGGTCATTTGGATATTTCAGATCACGAGATTAAAACTCTATCTCTTGCTGTGAAAGATAATGCAAAAGTTGCTGCCTGCGTCTTCTGGAAATCACTTTCTGGGAAGTTTCATTTGACTGCCACACACTTTCCTAGCCCAGAATTTTAGCAACAAATACATACATACATTTTAGAAATCTACTTGATAATGACTATCTAAAAGGGAAAAGATATATATTATCCACTCCACTTGTTAACTAGAACAGATTACCAGAATAGCCAACAAATATCAGCAAGAACACAGTTCCGTTTTCTGTGACTTTCAAGCTAAAGGTTGTGGAACACAGAGAAAAAAGAATGGAGAAAGAGGAGAAAAAATAGCATGCATATCAATTCTTAAGGTGACAACCCTTATCAAAACTAGTTGAGAGGGAAACCATGTTAGCATGATGATAGGAAATGCAAGAAACCCAATTTTGCTTTCTCCCATTTTGTAAATCTCAAGATCTCTACATTGAAGAAATTTGCAATAATGAACCAAATAATTTTGAATTTTGTAAATCTCAAGATCTCTACATTGAAGAAATTTGTAATAATGAACCAAATAAACATTTCAAGCCCCTTCTCAGGCCAAATTCAGATGGTATTGCTATTCAGCTTGGAGGAGAGCATGCTGTTGTTACTTGCTATATATTTCTTACAGATAAAGAGCCTCTACAGACAAAGAAATGGCATCCTTAATTCTGCACCACAAATATGGTTGAATAAACAGAGATTCAAATCACACTTTTAAGAGCTAAACATTCATTGCTCTCTAGCTCATTGGGCTAATTGGTCAGTTTTGTTTTCTCCTACATTTGAATTTTCTAAATCTCATTTCCTTATATTGTTTTTACACAGACATTTTAAAATTTTGAAACGTTCTGATCAAAAAAACAAGCTAAACAAAATTCTCACCCATTCCAGTCTGAATGTCTGAAGAGTGAGCTCCAGTGCTTCTCTAAAACTGATACTGTACTTATGAAGTTAAATTAGGATTTGCAGTTTAAGAGATGGAGCGATTCCTGATTCTCTCTGTGACAAGTAGAACTGCCTGGCAGTCCTTATCTCACAGTGTAGGAAAGCAGATGGGTGGGTAAAAGCAATGGGTAGGGGCTCTGATGTCAGGAGAATGGTGAATCCAGTCCAAGATTTAATTCAAACTTTTAAAAAGTTATCCAAGTTTATTCAAAGTACTGAAGCTGTTTTCACTCTGGCTTAGCAAGGTGAATATTCAAAGAATTCCCTTCCTGATCACAACAACTTGCCAAACTTTCCTTCTTGTCTCTGTCATATCACCATTGCATATGTTGGCACAACTTCACTGGCATTTTGATCTTGGCCTATTTCCCCTTGGTTTATGTATCCTTCCAGCCTTTTGCCCACAAGTTAGGAGAAGAATTTTCCACCTCGAAACTCACTCAGTCTTCCTTCTTGTTGTTGTTGTGTGCCCAAGTCTTTTCTGACTTGCAGTGACCCTAAGGTGAACCTATCACAAGGTTTTCTTGGCAAGATTTCTTCAGAGGGGGGGGGTTTCCCTTGCCTTCCTCTGAAACAGAGAGACAGTGACTTGCCCAAGGTTACCCAGTGGGTTTCTGTGGCCAAGCAGGGATTTGAACCCTGATCTCCAAAATCATAATCCGACACTAAAACCACTGCATCATGCTGGCTCTCCATGCTGACTCTCCTAACTGATTATTTGGGAGAAATCAGTTTCATAATTATTTTCAATTACACAGAGGCTAGCAAACTCAAAATTGCAGAAGTCATTGGAAAAAGTGAGTTGTCTCTATTTTGTGTTAATGCTTATTTTCAGTATTAGTTCAGACAAAACACTCATGCCCACTCTGAACTGTCCTGTTGTAAACTGAAAAAACACTGGTTGCAGAACAGCAAAAAGGAAATGAAATGACATATTGTCTGATTCTGCTTCTCCCCAATTTTACCTTTAAGTGTAGTGATTTGTCCCAATTGAATGTACATCTGATGGAAGTTGAACTCTATTTGGACTAATTTTATTCTCAGCAATTCTTTATTACTTTGTTAGGTCTAGACACACTTTGTTCCTTGGCAATAAACCTTTGAGTTCCATTTCTGTTGCAACTGGGAGGTTTACATCATTTACAAAGACAAGGCTACCTATCCATCACAATAACATCAAGCAGAATTTATGATCCTAACACCAGCACAGTGTCAACATCATGAAAAGGAGATTAACATTAAGAAACCAATTGGAAATTAGGTTGGTTAGATGGTCTTCTGACCAGGATAGGTTGATGAATTGCTTCTTCAAAGGTATTAAAATTAAAGATCAAGGCCAGGAAGAAAAGGTAGCTATGTCAACACAGAGGGTCTTCATTCAAAAAGAGATGTGGGAATAAAAGACCCTTTCTGAAGCACTGTCATATCTCTTCATGGGGACAGGAGAAGGATAGGACCACGATGATGCTTCTGCATGATGATCTCCTTGTCCCATCCTTCTCCCATCCCCAGGCAGTGCAATCGCAGGTTAAATCATTGATAGATTTTCCTCATCAATGACCCATGATCACACCACCATCCAGTGGCGGAGTTTGGAGTGTCAGGAGGGGGATGGGAGGGGGCATGGCTATGGTGTGAAAGGTGTGACTGCAGTGTGTGTGGGTGTGGCCAGGGTGTGTGGAGGCATGGCTACAGGCCAGGAAGCCCCAAAAACATTGCCACTTGGGGCAAGCCGCCCCCCCACCCCATCCCTATGTGACTGCCACCCGTCTCTATGCAACTGCCACACTTACCTGTTCTGCTGAAGGGCAAGAAGCACAATGGCAGCACTTCCTGCCCCAGAACTGTGCTGCAGAAGGAAGCAGTGTGCAGGGAGCCTGTCCCATGCAGAGGGGAACACAGCCATCATGCACCCTTCCTGACAGAGCTGCTGCTGGGATTGCCACCAGACACCACTACAAGAAGGTAAGCTACAGAAAGGGCCACAGTCTACAAAGTGAATTTCTTGGCTTCGGATCAGGATGTATAAAGACTACTTGCAAATTGTCTCAAAAAGGGTGCCTCAAGATATGAGGAATCATATTGAAAAATACCTTCAAGATTTTTCACCCTTCAGCAAAGCTGCTGCTATTGTTGTTGTTGTTGTTGTTGTTTGTTGTTGTTGTTGTTGTTGGCAGTTTTTGGCATTTGGCATAAAACCACAATGATTTCCCATGAGAACATGTTTTATTTTATGTGCCTCCCACTCCCCATTCTTGGAACAATGTGCTGTTATTTGTGCAAAAATCAATGTTTTCAGTAACAACAACAACAACACACAAAAATAATGAAATGTATCAAAAACACTCATATTCTCACCTGGGGCAAAGAAAACTTAAAATGTGAGCCTGAAATACACAAATAGCACTTAATTGGGACCACAGTTCTGTGGTGGGCTCCCTCTCATTGGAAATCTTTAAACATAGGTTGGATATTCATCTCAGAAGTGCTTTAAATGTCTTTTTTTGCACAGCAAGGTGTTGAACTACAGGGCACTTGGGAGTCCCTAGCAACTCTGATACTATGACTCTAAAGCAGGTTTTTTGTGTTGGATGTGGGTTAGTACCCTTCACTGTCCTGATGGTAGGAGCTGTTGGACAGTGGAATAAACAACTAGGTAGTTGAGTAGTTGAGTCTCTTTCTCTGAACATTTTTAAACAAAGATTGAATGGCTATTTCTCAGGAGTTCTTGTGGTCTGATTCCTGAGTGGCAGAAGTTGGACTACATGGCCCTTGCAGTATAATTCTATGGCCCTTTCCACAGTTTACCTCTGTCCTAGTGACAATGGTGACAGAGGCTCTCCCGGGAGGGGAGCATAATGGAGCACTCCCCTCCACACCAGCTGCCTCTGCAAACAGAGGAAGTGTGATGGCTATACCTTTTCTTGCCACAGCACAGCCAGGTACTGTCCCAAGGCTGCACTGGGGCAAGAAGTACAGCCATTGTATTTCCAGGACCTCCACAAGCAAGGTAAGGCCCTTTCCACACGGGGGAAAAAAAACGGCTTAGGGCGACTCATCCGGAGGTCGTCCACACCGTGGAGCGTGCTAGAGCGGTTTGAATAGTGGAGGTTCCACACCTCAAACCGCGCTAGCGCAGCCGCAAGGGGTGGCGCGGCGAGTTTTTTAAAAACCACATTTTATGAGGTTTTTACGAAACGTGAGCGCGCTAACCCATTGCAGCGCCCCGTGTGAAACTGCAGGGACGCGCTAGCGCGTCCCTGCAGAGCTGCCCAGGGGCGGGCTTCTGGCTGGCGCGCTGCCCTGATTGGCGGAGCGCCGCCGGAAGTCGCCGGCCGCAATTTTGGGCGCCGCCGAACACCGCCGAAACTCGCCAGCGTGTGGAGCAGCGAATGCGCGCTCCCCGCAGGGACGGAGCAACCCGTTTTCAGGTAAGATCCGTCCCTGCGTGCGCTGCCCCGTTCCCCCATCCCCCGTGTGGAAAGGGCCTAAGTGTGGGTGCATCGCGGGAAAGCAGCGCAATTGCCAATCATTCACAGGGAAAACCCATCAATGATTTGCAGTGTAATCACATCGCCTGGAGGCAGAAAAAGGAGTTGTCCAGAATGACATCATGTATAAGCATCGTCTCAGTGTCCTTCTCCAATCCCCATGGCCGGTTGGATGCATCATGCAGAAAGGGCCTATAATTCTAAAAGATCTCAAGTAGTGGATTTAAGAAAAAAAATCCAAATGTACAGTGACCTGTTGTTATTTCAGGTAGTATATGGTTCAAGGGTAGGTAAACCAGCAGTTTGTCTTCCTATAGGGAAACTTATATATTCATGGTTGGTCTAAGAAACAGGAAATTCCCATCTTAGACCTTTTCCACACTACACTCTTACAGCACGATGATTCCACTTTCAACATCCTATGGAATCCTGGGGTTTGCAGTTTTGGGGGGGCTGGCCGACCCCTCCCAAAACTGCAAACCCCAGGATTCCATACGATGTTGAAAGTGGAATCATCGCGCTATAAGAGTGTAGTGCGGAAAAGGCCTTAGACTTTGAAGCACACTGCACCACAATGAAGTAACCACAATGCATCAAAGAGTATAACACAGATAGCCGAAACTCTTTCTCATTCCCTCTCTCTCCTCCCCCTCCCACACTCCCTCCTTTTCCCTCTTTCTCTCTCTATTATGGGTGAGAAACAACCATGAGATTCAGTTCATATCTCAATTCAGTGGTTCAAAACAACTCCATTCCTCTCAGGTCTGAATCTGAATCCTGATCCAGGAATCCATATCTTCATGTTTCCAATTGGCTATCATTGGCAAATCAACAGATATAATCATTTAAAAAAAATGTTTGCGCAAACTGGATTAAATTTATAAATGTAATAGTACCTTCAGAGAGCATTGTGACTACCAGATTTCACCAAATAGCTATCGGGTTTTTTTGCTCCATATGATTTTAAATTTTAAATTTACATTTTTTTAAAGGAAACTGCTGACAAGTTTTTTCAAGATATTATCAACAGAAAGAAATTTACATGTGTAATTGCCCCTTCAGTCAGCTTCAATCCCTAAATATGAGCTTCAATTCAACATTCCCTCAGTATAGCATAAAGGTTCTCATGCAGATTTAATATTATGCTGACCATATACCACTCTCTGACTTATCACACTACACTGTTATATCGCTATTATTCCATTTTAACTGCCAGGCCAAAATTGGCATGGAATCATGGGATTTGCAGTTGAGGAAGAGGCATTTAGAATTCTCAGCAAAGAGCTCCAGCACCTTACCAAACTACAACCCCAGAATTCCAGGGCATTTAAAGTGGAATAATAGCATTATAACAGTGTAATGTGATAGGAACCATACTTTAAAGCCTTGAATAAGATAATTCATCTCTCATTAGCTTAGTGGGGCATTTTCTTTTTATCCTTAGCATGTTTGTGAATCCTGATCAATGTGTTCTATTGGGACCAATAATATCAGTAAGACTGTACTGAAAGAAACTGCCATCTGTTATTGCAAAAGCTATTGATTTACTAATCCCATTTTTTTGTTTTTTGCAGGGGAGTTGGTAAAAATGTTAAGCAATTGCTTTGGCATTTTTATTCAATAGCACCAAACACTTCTCACTCAACAACTTTGGGACTGGGCAGCAATGTTTATAAAATAGCTTCAGCTTTGAAGATTCTGACCCTAATAAATAGACTGATTTCCATTCACGGTGCAAAAAAAATATTGAATAAAAATATGGAAAGAAGGAAAAGTATAGTTTAATATCAGCAGTGTAGCTCTGGCAATTGAACAGGGCCTATTTTCATCTGGACATATCAAATGGCGAACTGTACCAATCACTTCCTCTTCCCTCTCCTTATATAACTCCTACTTTATTTCAGTCACAGCTCCTCACTGAGAGATATTCAAATATTGTGCTTTCTCATTTCCTTTTTGACCTTGCACTTCTATTACACCAAGGACTCTATTATTTAAAATATCAGCATTTTCATTTTAAAAGACTTTGTGCCTTGCAGCAGATGGAGAGGAAGGGTTTAAGAAAGCTTTGGAAGAAGGGGCAAAAACATTAAGATTCTTACATTACAGAACCAACCTTATGATTTGCCTTTTGACAGAGCTGCTTTTTTTAAAGCCCGGCAAAGATGTCATAGGTTCAGCCAATTGCTTTATGATGCCATCTACTCATTCAAAGAAGAGGAGAAAAGAAAAACTGCCCTGAAAGACTGACAGTAGGGGAGGAAGCAATGGAGAAAATATTAAGCAACCAAATTTGCCTGAACAGTTTGTGTTGTGATAAATTTGATGATTTTTGATATCCTGGCTATAACAGTGATGTTTAAGATGATTAGATTCAGTCAGTTTCAGGGGTGAAAAGGTGAGGAACAACAACAATCTGAAAAGTTACATCTTTATGATGAAAAAGCTGAAACTGAACAGAAAGAGCCTTTCTGGGAATGGTAAAATAAAAAATCAAGCAACGACTTGACATGATCAAAGCCATGCTTATAGACAGGCAGCCAATTAGCCAACTGAAAGATAATTTAGCCAAATAGCTTGAAAGGTCTCTAAACAACTTAGGTCTCTTACAGATTTGTGTCATGTGCTCATATCTCCTAGGCAGAGATGTGTGAGTTGGCCTGTTCTTAGGATGAAGCAAACACATCAATATTTCAAATGAATTTAAGAACCACCAGCACAGCATAAGTGAGAATTAAATAGTAGCTTGGAAGCAACCCAGTGTAACATATTGTCAACAGTGCAATGCCTTAGCAAGCCATGATTTTGCAAAAAAACAAAGAAGTCCTACCAAACAGACTGGTATCAGTTAGTTTCTTTGCTATTTTTTTCCTCAAGAGTAAAGTGACCTGCTTGCATACAGTGTAGCCGCTCACAAAAAATATGTAACTCTACTTTATTTAGAGTGAAATGTTTACACCTTTGAAGGAACGGCTGTATAATTTGCTCAAAGCTGCATCTGATTAATAAATTATATATGTTTCCTCTCATGTTTTTGCTTGGCTAATTCTGTATTGGAAGCACAAGCTATATGAAACATCTTGAGGTAAAATGTCCAATTAAGTAGAATGAGATATATATGTGATGAATGAACACAGAAACAGAAATAGCACTCTAGATACACATGAAACTCATGTTGGAAAAGCACAAAATCATATATGCATGTTTCTGAGTACTCTGTTTTAGACTCAAACATGTCAGAAATCCAGCTTCTGACTTTGACTTTACTTTCTGTTAAACTGGACATAGTCATGAACCTATGTCAAACTCAGAGAATTTCAATTCATGTTTCTTTGAAAGCTGCCATTGTTCTTTGTGAGACACTGCTTAACCACAGCCAGAATCCTGTATGGGAGTTCCATCTCTGCTGGTGAACTTATTCTTGCAGGAATTAGAATTGGGTCTGTCCACAAACTGGCCATTGTTACTGTAGTTTCTAGTACGGGCCTGTGGTCTACTAAATATAATTTGATATCAAGAAATTGGCCATCCCAAACCGTTCCTCTCCACGTGCTTGCAAGGCCCCCGGACAAGCACGCACACAGGCACGGCCGAAATAGCTGACAAGATAAATCTAGGTTGGCCAGTAATTTACCGGAATGCAGCTTCAGGAGACCTCCAGGCAAGTACACTTTGAAAACACATTATGTATGCACACAGTGTACAAAAGATCCCCTGCCCCGAGCAGGCAGCTTGACAAGCCGAATATCCAACTGTCAAGTACTCCTCGTTTGCATACTGTCTGCGCTATTGACAACTCTGTCATAATTCAATCATACTAAATACTGACCTTTCGGAGGCTTTGTCTCCAGCCCGAAACCCATTGTTTTCCCCGGGAACAGACTAGCCTACAGACACATTTTCCCCTATAAGACCTCCTGAGTTTGTGCACTTCTTTGGATCATTCCTGGCTTCCATCCTGCCTTGCTGCCACTCCGTTTGCCCAGCCTTCCCCTCAGCTTCCACGTGCTGAGAATCTCTGCTCCAACTGACTTTTCTTCTGACTACCCAGGCTACAGGATCAGGTGTAGTATTTCCCTGAAAAATCCCTCTTTAAATCCTCTATCAAACTCCTACCTTTCTTTCATTAGGTCTGTGTGAGTGATTGCATACATACGTATTGACTGTATTTCAATAATAAAGAAAAACAATTATTATTTACTTCTGCTTGATTATCAACTCAGCCTGACTCCGTAAACATTGGGTCCAAGATCTCACTAGGTTGCCCTGCCTCTTGCATTACTACAGCTTGTGCTGTTGCTAATTCCCATCCCCCATTATTTGGCGCACATTGAGGTGTCTGTCACAGGACCCCCAGAAATCAGGGTAACACCATCATGCTAGCCACCTGAAGAATATCCTGTAGACTTTAGAAGATAATGTTAAAAAACAGATTTGTACTATTAAGCCTAATTGACCAAAAGCAAGAAAAACTCTGGACTGAAACCAGGTGTTGTGCAACTAATTAGCAAACCAGAAGGGCAGAGCTTACTCACAAAGATGACAGCACAAGTAGTCCAAACAAAGTTCAGGTCAAGAATGCAAGTTCCAAGGCAAACAAATCCACAAAGGCAAATCCAAATCAGCATTAAATAAGCAGAAGTCCAAGACAGTCAACCCCGCCCCCCACACACACACACCTCAAACACCAAGAAAATCCATTGTCAACCCTAGAGCAGACGGGCCAGCTGTTTGCCTTTTATAGCTAATGATGTTACCTCAGGTGTTCCCTCATTAAAGCCCATTTGCTACTTCAACAAGCTGAACAGTTGAGACCTTCTTTCTGGCATTGTCTCTCCCACAAGATAAGAGTCTGTGGTGTTTCATCTTCTGATATTTGTTCCCCTTGTTCAGATCCCTGCTGTTGGTTGTTATTTTCCACTGAGCAAACTTCTGGGGAAACTTCTGCCTCAGATTCAGAATTCTCCTCCTCACTGTCAGGGTCTCCAAAGCAGGGCATGACACCAGGAACATTATCAGGGAGGAATGCAAAAAGATAGTATCCGTTGCCAAAAAGAAACAGAAAATTCTACGGATGATGGATGAAACTGTCCAAGTAGTTAAGGACAGATGAGAAACAAAAGTAAAAGGTGATAGAAATACAGTCAGAACCCTGATTGCAACTGTTCATTGATTTGTGCACAGGGACAGGAGAACTCCTGTAATAATCAAACCAGATAAATAGAAGAAGGGGGTAAAAAAGGAAGAAGAGACCTCTTCTACAAAATCTGAGGAATGAAAAGGAAATATAAACCAATGATGAGGATGCTGTATGACTAGCAGGGGAACAAATTACATGACCAAATAGAAATTAGATTATGGAAAGAGTGCACTGAAGAACTATATAAAAGAGAGAAAAGGATGGCATTCAAGGAAGAACCATTTGAAGATGAACCTGCAATTTTATAAAGTGAAGTGGAAGCTGCATCCAGAGCACTCAAGGGAAACAAATCACCAGGAACAAATGGCATACCAATAGAATTGCTTCATGCTACACAGACAGGATCTAGTTCTGACTGAAACCTGTCAACAAAAGTGGAAAACAAAAGAATGGCCTACAGATTGGACACAGTATACATTCCAATGTCCAAGAAAGGGACATCAATAACCACAGGACCATTGCATTATTTTCCCATGAAAGCAAAGTCATGCTCAAAATTCTACAACAAAGACCTTTACCATATATTAAGCAAGAAATGCCAGATGTCCAAACTGGGTTCAGGAAAGGAAGAGGAACTGGGGATCATATGGTAAATACATATTGGATAATGGAGCACACCAAAGAATTTCAGAAGAAAATCAGCCTGTGCTTAATAGATTATAGCAAAGTTTTGATTGTGCAGATCATGAAAAACTATGGATCGCTCTTAACAAAATGTGTGTGCCACAACATTTGATTGTCCTGGTGTATAACCTGTACTCAGGACAGCAGGCTACTGTCAAGACAGAGTATGGAATAAAAGTTGCATTTTATCACCCTATCTGTTTAACTTGTACACTGAACATATCATATGTAATGCAGGATTAGACTTTTAGGAAGGAGGCATGAAAATTGGATGAAGGAACATCAACAGTCTAAGGTATGCAAAGGGCATTCTACTACTACTAAAAGATAGCAAAAACATGGAACAATTACTAAAGAAAATCAAGGAAATGCAAAAGTAAGTTTACAGCTGAAGATTATGAAAACAAGAATAATGACTGCAGAAAATTACATAACTTGAAATTAGATTATACAAACATTGAAACAGTTCAAGATTGTTTATATTTTTGCTCAATCATTAATCAGAATGGAGACTGCAGTCAACAAATCAGAAGAAGGTGAGCTAAAAAAAATTGTGAGGGGACACACTTATTTCAAAACCACCTGATGGAATAGTGGTTCTAGTCCCATTTTATCCAAGGTAGGTTTCCACATGACTCATGTTTCCATCAGTTTTCAGTCGTGTAAGTAAGGTCCAAGAACTCGAATTAAAGACAAGATCCTCAAGTATAAAGATATATCATTGAATATTAAAGTTAAGATTGGCCATCCCATTGTATTTCTAGTTTCTGTATACGGTTGTGAAAACTGGACAGTGAGAAAAGTTGGTAGGAAGAAAATTAATTTGAAATGTAGTGCTGGAGATGAGTTCTTTGGATACCTAAAAAAATGGTCCTAGAGAAAATCAAACCTGAACTCTCCCTAGAAGCCAAGATGACAATGTTGACAATAATGCCAACAACTGCTTGGTACTGAAGCCTCCACCCTTATGACATTGAAAGGGTACATACAAACATGCTACCTATAGATAATGGACAAAGCAGTTTGATTGATGCCATGAAGACCGAATAACAAACTAGAGGGTACAGAAGCCCTTCCCTCTTGGCCAATGCTGGGTGGCTAGTAATGGCATGGAAGCTAAAGAGATAGCAGAGAAGAGTTATACTTCCAGTCTTTAATTGGAGTTCTTGGACCTTGCTTGCACGAGTGAAAACTGATGGAGATATGAGTCTTGGATAAAATGAGGCTAGAACCACTATTCCATCAGGTAGTTTTGAAATAAGCATGTCCCCTCACAATTTTTTTTTTCATACAGGATGACTCCGCTACGTTAATTCCCACTGAAATGATCAGAAGATAGTTGTTTGGGATGCATTTAAAATAATAAAAATTAGTTTGGGAAAATAAAAAATAAAAAGAAGACAATAATGCTTGGTAAGCTAGAGGGAAGTAGGAAAAGAAGAAGACTGCATTACAGACAGATAGACTTAATCAAGGAAGACACATCCTTGAATCTGCAAGACCTGAGCAGGGGGCGGGGTTGATGATAGGGTGACTTGAGGGTCACCATAATTTGAAGTCAACAAAAATTAGCATCAACAAATTTCAGTAACATCCGTATTCAGTAGAGGGCTGTTGTAATATAACTAGGAAGGTGTGCTGATAATGTAACCTCAGAGCCATCCTCTATCACAGTCAGACAAACAGACCTCATCTCTGTATTGTACCACTCCTATTTATTTTATCAGTAAAAAAATAGATTTCAATAGAGGTGGAAAGAATAGTCTAAAACATTTGAAAAATGGTTGCAAAATGAGTTTCAGTAACCCTGATAACTGAGAGACTTTTCACAGTTTAGGACTTATTCGGTAAAAAAAAAAGCATAGAAAACAGCACTTCCTATGTAGACAAATAAATTTTCTGTACAAAACACAGAATTTTCCATGCAGAAAACAAGTGTGATGCAATAGAAAACAGAAAAACATGCTTTTTCTTCAGAAAAAAACAGTTTTTCCCCTTTTATGTACAGAGTGAGTCCCAAAATATGAACGCTCTTAGAAAACTACACAGTTTTCAATTGCTTTCTCATAGCAAGGACAAAATTCTAAAATTATTTGTTCCTGCCTGTGAGAATAAAAATTAGGAAGATCTATGTGCCTAAATGTCAGTGGAGAAGGTCAGAATACTGAATTTTCCTGAACATGCATGCATACATACATTTAATGATATGAGGAATGCAAATTAAAGGAAAATAATCAAAGTCTTTTATAACCATCCTATTGGAACAGGAGGAAAGAAAACTGTTCATGCTCTAAAATGTTTCTTTTGATGCCCTCTACATACAACCTCTCACTATTCTTTCCAGAGTTCTCTCTTTTGCTATTTTTTTTCAATGAGAGAGAATTCCCAGGAAGTCTTTTTGCTCTGTCTTCTATTGATCATAAAAACTGGTCTCTTGTAGCAAATACGCACTGATTTTTGTGCATACTACAGGTTGATTTAATGCTATGCAGTGCAGTACATTTTGCAAAGAAACAACATCAAAGAGATTTGTACCCCTGAATTGCATAATCATATCTTTTTAGTCCCAGCTGATATTCAGTTTCATTTCATATAAATCAGTGCACTCTGTTGTTCATCCCTGTGCAAGAAACAGAATAAGAGGAGTGGTTTTGAGTTCCCATTTAAAGAAATCTAATGGTAGAAATGTGACTATATTTATTTTTCTTTTATTTTTGGAATTTCCCCTTCTGTATTATTGTTAACTGCTGTCAGGGTGACTTCAACTTATGGTGACCTATGAATGAGAGATTTCCAAGTAACTCTATATCAACAGTCCCACAGAGGTCTTTCAGACTCAGGGCTCCCTTCACTGAGTCTATCCACCTGTAATGCAGTTTTCCTCTTTTCTTACCGTCTTCTACCTTGCAAAGCATTACTGCCTTTTCTAGTGAGTCATGACTTCTCTTCATGTCCCCAAAGTATGACAGTCTCAGTTTGGTCATGTCGGCTTCTGGGGAAAGTTCAAGCTTGATTTGCTCTGGGATCCATTTGTTAGTCATTTTAGCAGTACACAGTATCCACAGAACTCTTCTCCAGGATCACATTTCAAATGAGTTGATATTCTATCAGCTTTCTCTACTGTCACTGTTTGGCTTTCACAACCATATATATAAACTGGAAATACAATGGCACAGATAATCTGGATTTTAGTATTCAGTGATACATCTTTACATTTATTTGTATATTCCCCACTGTTCACATTAATTGTGTATTGTCAGTTACATTTGTATCACACTTTTCTTCAAGTGAGATGAAGGGACTACATATGACTCCTCCAGTCCCCACATTATCCTCACAACTCCCCCATGGGGTAGAGAAGACTGAGATAGTGAATGCCTCAGAGCACACAGTCAGTTTCTTAACCTAATGGGGGCTAGAACCTAGATCTCTCAAGTATAACACTCTAACCAATATGGGATCTCAAATGTTACAATTTCTCATCAATTTTCTCCTTCTATCTATTTCCCAGAACAGACAATAATCCTGTACAGTTCCACCATGCATAAGACTATACCCATTTAGGGACTCCACTTGCCAGCATCATTTTTCAAAGATTCTTATCTAGCGTATCAATTCATTCGTGTGTGTGTGTACACACAGAATTTGTGTTCTGTCAAACCAACAGGAGCTACACCATGCATATTCTGTACTGGGAATTGCATGAGGACTATTTTTCATCTCCCCAGCCCCACCCCCGCTGCAGGCCACTGTGGCACATTATCGTGCAATGGAAATCATGCTATGTCATTTCTGGTCACTAGTTTCAGATGATTTACAGCCAGAGGAAAGTGTTTTGGGGAGAGGGGTTGTGAGACGGCAAACCACCACACCACTGTGTCATTGTGGTGCATTAGATTAGTTTTCAGGTAGGAAATTGACTGAAAATCACCCCTCTCCAAAACTAGAGGGGTCTAGTGTGGATTTTCAAACTGCAAATTTTGGCTTGGGGCTGCTTGTGGCCCATACACTGCACTTTCCCCATCTTTGCTCTAAACAAATGTAAATGCAGATGAGTCAAGAACTGGTTCACTATGATGTTGGCCATGGGAGTTGTTATAGAGGTAAGGTTATTCTCATGGTAATCTCTTATTTAATAGGGCTTGTGTAATAGTCATCTTTGTGGAAAAAAATGAAGATGGTGATAAATGGCCTTCATTAAGGTATGGTTCCACATGCCACACACAGAAAAAAAGGGAACCTCCATTCTAATCATAGGGCACCCAGGCCTTCAGGTTTCAAGGAGGACTGAAACCTGACTGTATGTGTAGACATGACTGTAAGAAACCATGTGTGGACATGACTGTAAGAAACATATATATATATCATTTGAGGCATTGCAGGGTGCCATGGTTGAATCTGACACAATTGCACAAGATAGAAAAGAATAGGGCTGATGGCAGGATACAGATTAAGCAGTTTAGTTGTCCTTTGATCTAGCCATTTCCCATCTTCTTCACAATCCACATTCTCTTTTTACTTAGGAAGTAAATAGGAGATATGCAAAAGCAGTAGGGCAGATGAGTCTGGAAGCAGAAGGCATAAAGTGGGGCAGGGAAGATCTAATGTAAGCATGAGGATGGAAAGCACCACACCTCAGCTACCATGGAAAGGGGTTCACAGGGAAAATCAGAAAAGACAGTAACTGAAACTATCAATTTGGTTGGCATAAGTTTTCTAATGCATAATGGAGCATGAGGAAAAAGAAAACACTAATTTGCTATGCAGGTATAAGAAAAGATGAAATGTTAGGACAAAATATACATGTGTATCAAAGTTCAAGATCAGATCTCCTAATGTCTACTTTTACTTTAAAGAAGTTGGGTATGTCTGTGAGTTTGATCATGACTATAAACTCTGGGGCAGGGGAATATTTTCAGGCTTAAAGCGATTAGGCTCATACTAGAAAACAATACATGTGTCTATATTTTTCTGCCCCACGGAAGCTACTGGGGAAATGTGGGGTGGAGTTAAAACTCTCCGCTCCCCAGAACTCCGCCATCAATCATATTTTGCTTTTTGTAAGTAGATGTGGGCTGTCAGAAGATCTCCAGGGTTTGGCCATCAGAACCTAAAGGCAATAGCACCCAAACCTGATGCTTTTGGAACATAACATCTAGACTTGCTGTCCATTTGCCATTCTGGGTGGGAAATGTGGGAGCAGTAACCCAACAACATCTAGAAATTCACCATTGGCAACCATGTGTGTGTTTCTACAGATGCTGTTAACAGGCCAGTTATGGAACATCTGAGGAATCACAGAGCCCAAGGACATGCCAAGCCATTGTTTACATTCTTCTGCAAAACAAGCTAATTAAATAAATGCAGCTGGCTAAATAAAATTCTATGTACTTTTTCCTCCTCTTCCCTTGCTGTGTGTTGTGTTTATTATGAATAGATCTGGGGAATAATGTAATTGCCCAAATATACTGTGAAATAATGTAACACAGAGAAATAGTGTGGATATTAAACTCTGATGATACTTAACTGAGTTAGGGAAAATTAACAAAATAAAAGCCTTACCGGAAAGGTACTTTAATAGCTAATAAAAGCTCCACACATTCCCTTGTACTGTCATTATTTTCTTTCTATTTTGTTTTTAAATTGAAAGGTTCTGGAATAATTACAAAATAATATCTCCTTGACTGTGCAGGTATCAATATGTTAATAAATACAATTAGTTTGACAAGAGAGATGCCAAACAGATCAGCCTGGAAACCATACAAGGGAGTGTGGCCTAATATACAGAAGATGAGGAAAAACATGAAAATCTATCAGTCTCATTTTCCATCAGTCTCTCAGAATCCTGCCAGCATTCACAGCCCATCCCTATTCTCTTTGAAAGTTTTGTCCAAGACAAAATTAACGTATATTTTCGTGGTTATTTTTTTCAATATGTTCATGTTACATATGCTTTTCTCCTAATGTATGCATTTCATGCATATTTTCCCCACTGATGAATGCTTGTTTATGTGCTCTTTTTCCAAATATATGCATGGGGGGGGTGTAAATTCTTCATATCCACCTGTCAGGTTTTGCAAGCAAGCTTCAGAAATGTACGGAAACAAGCTTCATCACATTGCCAGTCTGGAGAAGTATTTGGGTTTCTGAAGCAAAATAGAATTCATTCTGTTGCCCATCATAGGAAATGTGAAATAGATATTTTCATATGGAAAGGCAACATCTCTCTCTCAACCACCCACCCAAACAAACCATTCATTTCCATCCCTAATACAGTGACAGTATGTCACTGATTGTTTATTTATATGGGACCATTGGTGTCTGTAGAACATTAAATAATGCAAGAGGAAACAGCTCTGTCAAGGGATTTAAAATTAAAAAAATGCAATGCAAGGGGACAAAGGAGGAAGAAGAGAGAAACAGAGACATGTAAGCAATATTAGGTTGCTTCAATGACATGTACTTAAGCTTAATTATAGGAGGAGTTACAGTATAGCACGAATGAGGGCCCAGAGACCTGTGGAACCCCTTTTTGTATCACCTAAGGCCCACTCCATTTTCAGCAAGCCTGTCCTCCTCTACTATACTATGACAGAGATTTATATTGATATTTCTTTGGTCACACTGTACAAACCTTGATCAAATACTAAGTTTGTATTTAATTTGTGTAGGCTTTAGTCTACAGCCCTTGAAATAACATTCTACAAACCATGGAATTGTTTGGATTTCTGTCTCCAATGGCAGAAAGAAAAGTCTGTCGTTGAAGAGTGGGTGTGTCCTTAGGAACTACCTCTCAGCTACCTTACCCCACCACTCAATTTGGGAGATCTAACACCTGGAGAGATGTATGGGCATATCCAAAAGAACAGATCCATGTGATCCCAATTCCTTATGTATCCCCCACAAGGGAAATTTGATGTCAGCTTTGGAGCTGGCATAAATAATTCATACAGCATCACTTAGACCTTGGCCTCCCCAGTCATGACCTGCCATTCTCATTGTCCTTATGAATTCTTCATTACAGTTTTTCCACGTGTCTGCTGCTTCTGCCTTGGAAGAAATGAGTCAAACATAACAATGTAAGCCAGGACTTTCCAAATGGTGTGTTGCAACATGTTAGTGTGTCGCCTGAAAGGTGTGGGTGTGTCACCTCCCCAGACCAAGAACGAACTGCCCACCCAAGCCTTGGAAATGAATGTTATAAATACATCACATATTTTAAAAAAATATAAATGAAAGGTTTTCATGAGATATGTTGTGTCCCCATACATTTTTTATTACAATTTGTGTATGTACCCAGATCTGTTACAAGGGGTTAGTTTAACCTCTGGTTTGCTAGTAAAATTAAATTACTGTGTTGCGAAATGATGCACGTCTAAAAAGTGTGTCACCAACATGAAAAGTTTGAAAAGCTCTGACATAAGTCATAATATGTTACCTTTTTTGAGGGACAGTGTCATTTTAAAAATCCCAAGGAAAACAACAATTTTAATCATCACACTATTTGAATAATATGACATTTAGTCATCATTACAAAAATTCTTTTGTGGGGTTGACTGTGGCATGAATACTTTTGGCCATTGTCATGATTTTAATACATACATACAGAGAGAGAGAGAGAGAGAGAGAGAGAGAGAGAGAGAGAGAGAGAGAATGTATTGTTTTACTTCTGAATGACAAATAACACATTGATCAGCATCCTTTTAGTGACTAATCCATGTATAAGTCCTTCTCTGAATGGAGCATGGAGAGTTATTCTCATGCCCTTGCCTCCCATCCAAAAATCTTCTATTGCCCCTATTGTTGTGGAGGGTGAGGTGATTCACATCATGAAGTGTTGGCTGCTCTGGGGTCTTAGGGGAAGGAAAATGGAAGTGCATTCCACTTGAGTGTGCACCCCCTTCCACTCCAACTGAGCTGAGGCCAGCTGTTTCTTCATGGTTTAAACCACCTCTCCAATCCCACCGCTCCCCCTTGTAAGCAACAGCAGCAGGGAACCCTCCCAGAGCTTGATGGATGCCAGGCACAGAGAGAACATGCAATTGCATGTGCAGAGTTATGTTCAAATGTAGGATCTGGACCTTATTTGCAAAAATAAAAATACTGAGAAGGCTGCTTGGGCTTTTTTTTAATGATTCCAGATTAGCTGTATAACTGGTTCAATCAAAACATTAATTGAAGTAACATCAGTTTATTATGTAGCTGATGTGCTGCTTTCAGTGAGAAATTATGAACAGCAACCAGAATGAAGGTACCTAGTGAGTATACAGTGGCCCCTCCGCGTGTGCGAGGATTCTGTGCTCAGAACCCTCACGAAAGTGGAAAAACTACAAATAACTCCCCCCTGCCCGTGATCCTCCTCCCATTCCCCTCCAGAGTTTCCCCCTCCTATTCCTTTGCCTCTGGCCCAGCGTTGGGGCTGGGGAAGAAAAAGAAAAGGTAAAAGCTTACCGGTACTTTCCCCTGAGACAGAGAAGAGTGGAGGCCCTTTTCACACAGCATTTCTGAAGCAAAAGGGCCCCCTGAGTGTTGCATAAATGTGAGAAGTGGTCCACACAATGCACTCACATTAGCAGACCGCGCACGCATTTTTTCCTTTTTGGCTCAAAGCCTGTGATAGTTGAGGCGCCTGGCGAGGCTGCTGAGGAAGCTGCTGTTGACGAGCAGCAGCTGTTGGTCCCTGTTGCTCAGGCTGGAGTGAGTCCTGCAGCTCAAGAGCTCCCCCTCCTGCCGTGGACCAAGCAGGCTCGGACATTCCTCTGCCGGCTCCTTTAGAGGAACAGGGATCCGACAGTGACCCTGAAGATACTTGTGAGCCTGCTCCAATCAGCCCACAATCAAGGCGGAGACTTAGAGAGCTGTGCAAAGGGAAGCTTCCTTGATTAAGTTTACAGCGCGATGACTGGCCACACCTGTGCCTTTGGCTATATTACCTGCCTGCTGGGAGGCTTTCCTTTCCTTGTGGCAAACCTTCTACAAGTTTTCTCCTTGCCCGTTCCTTGCTTCCAGTACCTGGCTCCTGATACCTTGAATTGAAATCTCGGCTGCTGACCCCTGGATTTTGGACTCTGACTTCAACTTTGCTTGTCATTCTGGCTTTGGTAAACGGACTTTCTATGGTTAATCCCCTGCTTTGACACTTTCCAGCTTGATTTTCTTATATCTCTCGCTTCCTTCTCCGGGCTGGCTCACTGCCTGTGTCCCTGTCCTTGAGAAAGCTGACAATGCTGTGCAGTCGTGCATCGCTCTGGAGCCCCGCACACACTTACCTTGTGTGCGGAGCCTTGGGAGCTGGGCCAGTCACGCGTCCTCTCCTCAGTCCAGCCTGGGAGGTCATAGGCTGCACTGCGAATGGAAGAGGTGGGGTGCTCATGTGCCAAGAAGCAGGTGCAGAGCCCAAGCAGGAGGGATGCGAGAGCGTTCCTATGAAGTCTTCCTGCGCGAGCCCTGCTGCCCAGTACCAGGAAAAGGTAAAGTGTGAAAAGGGCCCTAGTTATTTCCAGTGGTTATCTTGAGAAAGGAGGGTAGGAGCAAAGAAAGCACTTGACCAATCATCATCCATTACACAGCAAAATGTGCAACCACATGGCAGAGAGGACACACCTTCAGCAATGGGAGAGGGGCTTTGCTCACCCAAAAGGAGAAAAATGGGGTGAGGAATGCAGGGAAATGGGAGGAGGATGAATAATCAAACTTGCAAAGGTCAAACCTGCGAATGTGAAGAGAGGATTGTAAAATCATAGAATCATAGAGTTGGAAGGGACCAAAACAGTCATTTAGTCCAAGTCCTTGCCATGCAGGAATACACAACTATTAACAGTGCTGAGAGACTGCTACCCAACTTCTGTTTAAGGACCTCCAAGAAGGAGAATCCACCACTGTCTGGGGCATATTCCATTATAGAACAGCTCTTACATTATAAACGTTCTTCCTAATGTTTAGGTGGAATTTATTTTCTTGTAATTTGAACCTACTAGTTCATGTTCTCTAAAGCAACAGAAAACAAGTTCCCTCCATCTTCTACATGAAATCCCTTCAGATATCTAAAGATAGCTATCATGTCACCTCTTAGTCTTTTCTTCTTCAAGTTAATCATGTCCAGTTCCTGAAGTCATTTTTCATAAGGCTTGGTTTCCAGCCCTTTGATTACCTTGGCTGCCCTCTTCTGGACACCTTCCAGCTTGTCAATATCTTTCCTGAACTTTCTTTCCAAATCATCTGAAAAATATTGAAAGCAGAAGCCCCCCCACCGCTGCTTTTACTTTGCAAAATAGGTTCAGAAAAACATTACAGTAGTAGCAGTTAAGCTTTAAACAAAACTGTAGTTCTGTGTTACTAACTGAATGATTCCAGTTTTTACTTTTCACCTTCTTTCCTTTCTCTTTTGCACATTTTATTTATTTGCTTTTCTGCAGAGCTTCTTTCCAAATAATCACTATCAAGTATGCTTTCTGGCACCTAGACCTTTTGCCTGGCAAAGCCTCATAAGAGAAGCATTAGCTTACTTGAGAAATGAATCAGCATACAATGAATGAATTCTACAAATATATGAGAGAAGAGTCTATATCTAATCCCTCTTGAAATCATGAGCACGCATGAGAAAACTGACAAGCAAAATCTTCTTATTTTCTAAACATGATGTGCATTGTATCAAGACTCTCAATTTGTTTGTATTTGATTAGGCTCATTCCATCTCTTTTTATACCAAGTATTCATGATTTCACACCCACTTCATCATGCTCTCGAACCAATACAGTTTAGTATTTTATTCAGATCATTAAATGAAGCATCAATTTCTGCTCACAAAGAATCTCATGCATATTTTTTGCATGTTTTCTCTTTGTCATGAGATTCTTGGTCTATCAATGGAGTGTATCTGTCAGTGTTTCAGAGAAAAAATTTAAGATCAACATTTGCTGGACATTTCAAAACAAGGAGCTCTCTATAGCTGCTCCATAGTACCTAAGTCAGTTTCTATAGTTCATTATTGTTTCATGTCCAAGGAAAGTCAACTCCATAAATTACACAGAAGAAAAGTTTACCACTTTTACCACTCCTTCCTCTGTATTTAGCTGGAACTTCAAAACATCCCTGTAAAGCCAGTTTGGACAATTGTGCAGGGGGTGTGGACTTTTTTCCATCTTGTGCCAGCAGGACACACCAGCACATTTCAGTAACACAATATCACATTTGGCTGCCAGTTTGGTTAATTTTCACATGTTTGTTTTTTAGAATTATTTTTGACTAGCATATTTATCCAGTGTGGTCTGGGGGTTTTATTTTTCTCTTAAGAACTCACCAAACTGTCTTCTCCATTTCCTGTAACTTTGCTCCATATTTCTCAATGCAATCTGTATTCAGAATTATTTACATACACAGTTTGGTTTCCTGGGGGGGTACACTGTCCTCCTCCTTGCTGCT
>CAOKZL010003594.1:0-84615 GCA_948472985.1 Iguana delicatissima
GCTGGTTGGACAAGGCCACCAATTCGTTGTAGAACTGGATGGTGCTTGTCCTATGGTCACCTGGGAGATGGCCCAGCAAGGGATAGAACCTGTTCCAGATGTTGCGCTGATAGGTAGCAAGGCAAGCCTGAGTGTTCGAGATCCTCGCAATCAAGGAAGACACAGAACAGAAACGTCTTCCAAATGAATCTAACCTGCGACCTTCCCAATCAGGAGGAGTGGAATGAGCCCTCTTACCACTTTTAATCTGGGATGATTCAAGTACTATGGAATTTGGCACCGGGTGGTTAAAGAGAAAATGAACATCCTTCTTTTGGGTCCTGTAAAGGTGCTCCAGACGATGAGGTATTGACTGCAGAGAGGCTGGCTGGGTCCAAGGATGTTTCAATTCCTCCTGCAGAACAGGCAGGAACAGTATCGGTGCCGCCAATGGTGGACGAGCGTCCACATAATAGAAAATTGGGTCCTGCACTGTCGGAGCCGGTTGTGAGACATCGAGGCCGAGGGCATTGGCCATTCATAGGAGGATGTCCAAGAATTGCGGATACCCTCGAGTGTTGAGTCCGGGGTTGGCTCTCTAAAAGCTAATGGCAGAGAGGAGTGCAACTCAGGCGTGGAGTCGCCGGAATCTGAGTCTGACTCGTAGGACTGGGAGGAATGCAACGGAGGCCTGTGGTCACAAGGCAGAGCTGGCAATGCCGCAGCCTGCAGAGGTGGTGCAGGTGCAGAGGATGGTACCGCAGATGGTACCGATGGTAGCCTGACCAGCAGCGGCGCTGTCAAGGACGGTACCGGCAGAACAGCCAGGATTGGGCGCCCAATCGACTGGGTTGAGATTGGAGCCATCGATGGCTGTTGGGGCAATGGGTGGGCCTCAGTAGTCAGGCAAGAAACAATCGCCGAAACCTGAGGAGGTGGTAGTACCAGCAGGTGGCGCAGCAAGCGGTCCCTGGATCGATAGTGGTAATACGGAGACTGTGATCTCGACTGGGAGGGAGACCTTCGGTATCGAGACATTAGGCAGTACCGAGACACCGAGGATGGAGACCGGAACGATGGCAGTATGGCAGCCAGTGACGGATGTTGGCATGATACTGGTCTCTATATGCAGGGGAGTATGAGTAGTACAATCCCAGCTGCTTCCGCCATACATGCTTGTGGCCATAGTGAGCAATGTACGAGGCTGACGAGGACAGTGAGTCGAGTCTCGTCTGAGACCTGCCACAATCAGGGGTGGCCTCCCACCGCCGAGGGGATCACTGCCTGCCTGCAAGGCTCAGAGAGCGCGCCATACTATGATGGACATGGTCATGGGAAATTGCCCTCTGCCGAGACGGAGTCCGTGGAATATCCAAGGCAGGGCAGGAAGATTCTGGATAGTCCAACCCATGTGCGGGTTGACCGTGCGGTGAGGCCGATGTGGCCAGCAGAGGCAGATCTGATCAAGCCGGAGGCTTCTCCAAGGCCGGTGAGTTGAGCCTCATCCAAGACTTGCCACAATCAGGGGCGGCCTCCTGCCGCTGCGGGGATCGTTGCCTGCCTGCAAGGCCTGGAGAGCGTGCCGTGCTGACAGACGTGGTCACAGGAAATTGCCCTCTGTCGAGACAGAGCCCCTGGAGTATCCAAGGCAGGGCAGGAAGGTTCCGGACAGTCCAGCTCATGTTGGGGTTGACCGTGTGATAACGCCGATACGGCCAGCACTGGCTGATCCGATTGAGCTGCAGGCTCCTCAAAGGCCATCGGTAGTAGCACCACTGGAAGGTGGGCGTCAGTGGGCTCCACAGAAATATTTGGGGTGTCTCCCCCTCGACCGTAGCCATCGTAGGCTGGGTTGATGGGGGTATCGGCCAGTGTTTCTCCTCCTCCTCCTCCTCCTCCTTCTTCTTCACTGAAGGGTCCAAAGAATGTGAAGAAGGTCATTTCTGTTGAACCACTGTGAGGGGCTTAGAGGGTGGAGCCACCTGCGAGCCCGCAGAGGCATCCCCCGATGACGAGGAGGCTGTTACCCTGATTTCTGGGGGCCCTGTGAGGGACACCTAAATGCTCTCCAAATTATGCAAGTTAGGGAAATTAGTCAAAGAGCACAAGTTAGCACTGCGAGAGGCAGGGCAACGGAGCGAGATCTTTTACCCAGCGTCTACGGGGTGAGGTCAAGTCAAGGAGCAAACAGAAGTGAAATAATAATTGTTGTTTTTATTAAAATACAATCAAACAAGTGTATGCAACACAATCACATAGATAACTAAAGAAATAAGGGTTGGAGTTGGATAGATGGATTTTGAGAGGAGGTTTTTGGTATGGGAAATACTGCACCTGTCCTGAAGCCCAGGTAGTCTGAAGATAGAGTTCGTGGATATGAAGGTTCTCAGTACGTGGGACTGAGGGGAAGGCTCACCAAGCAAAGCGGCAGCAAGGCGGTATGGAAGTTGGGAGCGATCCAAGGAAGCTCTCAAAGTCAGGGGTTTTTATAGGGGAAAAGGTGGCCGTAGGCTAGTCCGTACTTGGGGAAAACAATGAGTTTTGGGCTGGAGACAAAGCCTCTGAAAGGTCAGAATTTAGCATGATTGAGTTAGGTCCGTATTGTCAATAGAATAGCCAGTATGCAAACGTGGAGTGCTTGATGCTTGAGTATTCGGTTCGTCAAGCTGCCTGCTCGGGGCAGGGAGTTCTTTGTAAGTAGCGTGCATACATAATGAGGGTACTTGCCGTGAGGTCTCCTGAAGCGGCAGTTTGGCTATTTCTGGCCAGCCTGTATTTGTTTTGAATATTCCAGCAATTAGCGACTGAGCCTGTTTGCATGCATGTCCAGGGGCGTTGCAAGCACATGGGAAGGAATGGGTAAGGAAGGCCAAATTATTGAAATCAAAATGATATCTGGTATCCCCCAAGTCTGGCTAGAAACTGCGGTAACAATCTCCCCCGAAAATGAGCAATTTGGGGGCAATATCGATCATTTTCCAATTAAACATTCCAAAGCAATTTTAGCACTGAATAGGGGTCTACAGGCTGAGAGGCAGTATTTCTCCACAGGCAAAGGGAATTCTTGGGGAACATGAAAGATTTCTATTTTATAAAACACATTCCTATCTAAATCCTACACCTAAACACATTCACACAAATGTAAACAGCAAAAAGCAATTATCAATAGCAAATTTTCCCATCAATAGAGAACTGTCAGCAAATGAGTAATGAAAACAAATAGCACATTGCAAAACATTTGAACTTGGAGCAGAGTGTGCCTTCTTAATGAGGCACTGCAGGAGCGAGCAAAAGCAAAGTGGTGAAAGTTACAGAGTATCCAATTTTGCAGGCTAGCTAACAAGTGAAAGCTAACTATCCACTGCTTGCATCTTGCAGATCTTGGAGCAAGGAATAGTCCATTTTTCAAAGGCAAAAGTCCTTTAAATCAGAGTCTTTGGCAAAAACAGTCTTTATCTCCATCGGAGGGTGTCTGGATCACCCCCCATTGGTCCCACAGCAGCATCAGAGGGATTGGGCATCTCCGTTGACCTGCTCCCGAATGGAGCTGCAATTTTTCTTCTTCACCCCCCCCCCACGATACCCGGGGTTGATGGTCAGGTCCAGGGGTCATCCCGGTTCTCCAGAGCCGTCGACCTGTAGCTATTTTGCAGAAAGCTGACAATGTTAGTAGCCAATGTATGGAGAAAATGCAAATCACCGGCTCAGAGCCTAATGGGAGCTCAGGCTGAACCCTGAAATTTGTTTCACTATGGCCAAAAAGTCTAAGAGGGAGCAAGGATTTAAATAGCTCCCAAGAATAGAACTGTATTGGCCGTAGGAAGGCCGAGAAGGCAGTGAGGCTGCTGATTCGGAACCCGCATCCATCCATTGGTCCTTCAGGGCTGGCTCCTGACGATAAGCCATGCCAACCCAACCACACCTGGTCTGATGTTCAAGAAAGAACCCGCTTGAAAGCTGGCTCCAGACACAGGACTGCCCAGTCCATACCCTCAGCCTTCCCCTTAACAGGATGGGATTCCACGCGGCAGATGCTTGCCGAGGTCCCCCGATTGCTGAGCCCAGAGCTGGGCTCCAAAGCCTGATGATGTTGCTGATGGTGGACTGGGGCTGCTGCAGATACAGTACTGATGGCTCAAGAAATGTTGGTTCCAAGTGAGCAACTTCCCTATCTCATAAAAGCTGGACTTCGAGGCAGGCCTAAAGATGGTCGCCTTTGGATAGGCTTTTGAAACCAAGTGGGACTCTCACAGATACAACTATTCACACTAACAATAAACTATTTACAAATATGAGCCTTAGCGCTCTCAATAAAACCGGCCAGCTTGGAGATGGAAAATCTGTTTCTTTGACCCACAGTGCAAGGCCAATTAAGCATAAGGCGAGTATGACCTGAAACTCAACTAATATAATTAAAGGGTGCAAGGTGAAGTGGGCGATTGCTTGTTCTGCGGACAACCAAATGAATGTGTCCCACCAGGACTGTTGTAAACCTAGGTTTCCAAATCTTCAGATGATTCAACGATTACCTTGGCTGAGTGATTAACTGTCAAGGCAATCTGGTGGAGGGAGGGCGAAACCTCCACTCTCTGTGCTAGGCTGGTGAGATTCTGTAGCCATGTCAACACGGGGATGTCGTCTTCAAGGTGAATCCGACTAGTCTGGACTCCGTGGGCACGTATCCACTTTCCAAAATATAATTTCTTATCTCTTGCTGAGAAATAGAAGTTGCTACCAAAACAATCCTGGACATGCTGAGAACAAAAGCAGGGGTTGCAGTGGTGCAGTTGATGCTTACGGTTGCACCACTAGGCAGTATCAGGAGACATATGTGTTTATTGTTTAGATTAGCATAGCAAGGGATCATAGGAAGGGTGTCCTTTTATCTACTAGGATTTACACATGAAGAACATTCCTTCTGGCTAGAGTTTCCCAGGAATAAGTAGATAAGGGATCTAAGGCTCATGGTGATTATCGGCCGCCAAGGCTTTGATGGTTGGGTCTGTGAAGTTAAACGTTTAAATGTAAAGTGCGGGAAACAAATCCCATTTCGCGAACTTAAAGTCTGAAGACAGCATCACCACTTATGTTCTCAATAAAACTACTTCTAGTTTATTGAATTGCGTTGTGAGTGAATCTGTTCCTGACAGAAAGATCGCGAATCTACAAATTTTTTCTTCCAAATATGCATCCAGAAATGGACCAGGGGAGCACTGAGGAAAAGTGGGTGGCCGGGACTGACGGAGCTGCGGGAATCGAAGTGCCCAGGAGCACCAAGGTTGAAGCACGAGTAAGCAGTGGCTTTCTCGAGACTCCTGCAAGCGGACAAACTTGGGCCTGGCGGAGGACCACGACGGAGTATATCCCCAGAGGCAACGCAGGCACAGCCGAAAGGTGGGATGCCTCTGACGACCGAGGCTCACCCCTCTGGAGGAGATAACTCACTCGGAAACAAGACTGCGCAGCAAAGTGAGGAGATGCTGGAACTGGGAGGAGTCCTCTCCTGTGAGATGAACATCCGTCCGCCGCGAGGATGGAAAACAGAGAGCTGCTGCTCAGCAGCAGGCGCCGCTGGACCACCACAGCAACCAGGCGAGCAGGACTGGCACCCCCGCCATGCAGGGGATACTTGGAGAACTTACAGCGTCCTTCGACGGAAAGGGAGAGAAGCTACTCTCCCTATTTTATGACGATGTCCAATAATTTCATGATGGATGACGGCCACCTGTTTCAGGATGATGCGGCCAGAATCCAATTCCTCAGTCAGAGATTAAAAGGTTGGCTGCAGACTGGGTAGCGAACTTGTATGACACCCGCGCCCAGAAACTGAAAACTTGCAACTGTTACATGAATCACCTGCAAAGTCTTTGAAGACCCTGATCTGCTCAAGAACTAGATTCAACTGAAACGCATGAGGGAAGGCAGTAAAGATGTGGGAAGGTATTCCCGTGAATTCAGGAACTTGGCCACCAGAGCCCAGTGGAACAGTCTGAAGTGCGGAAATTATAGGCGGATGCTTAATGCAAGCTATCCCGCAAACCTTCTTCAGGGCTGGATCTGGCTGGCTACTGAGGTGGAAGGGATTACTCCAGGCGATACAGCTGGCCCGCCGCGGCAAGACACTCCAAAACGACGTCCAGCCACCCCCCTTTCAGCAACGCCGAAGAACGGGACCAATGACTTCGCCGAGGTGCGTGTTTCAACTGCGGCAAGACGGCCACCTCACCAACAGCTGTCCTGGGAAACAAGCTCCAACCGACACCATGGGGGAATGCCGGGACCCTAGAGCCAGAGGCAAAACACGTCAGACCACAGCTGGTAGATCGTCCCTAAGTGCAATGACAGAAACCCAGCAGCAGCGAGTGGCGGTCCACGTTGACCTAGTGGGAGAATTTTCAGTCATCTACTTGATGACACCGGAGGGGAACCTGACGCTGGCTGCAAAGCTGAATGCACGGAAACCACTTAAGTACTAATAAAGTTCCCACTTATTCGCTACTGTTGGGGCCCACAGGGTGGAATGGGTAATTGCATGAACATAGGGCCTTAATTGACTCTGGGTGCTCCAGGAGTTTGTACACCCCAAATTGGCCAGGAAGCTAAATCTTCTTTCTATGAGCCTCTGAAGCGCCCTGTAAAACTAACACAAATGGATGGGACGCCAATGGTTGGAGGGGTCATCGACAAGATATCCGAGCCTGGTCCGAATGGGTAACAAACAAGTACAGGGCTCCGTTTCCTGGTTCCTCGAGTACAGTTTAAGTTGGTTTTGGGGATTGACTGGCTTCGCAAATATAACCCCCAAATAGACTGAAGTGATGACACTATAACTGCTGCGGAGTCATCCCTTTCTCTGTCCCAGGAGGAGAAAATGTAATGGATTCCTTCTCACTACCGGGATTTACAAAAGGTTCTCCATGAAAAGGAGGCCGATAAATTGCCCCCGCACACAGAATACGACTGCAAACCTATTTGATAGAGGGGGCCAAATTGCCTAAGCCCAAGATTCACTGAGCTCGACAGGAGCTCCTTGCTCTCAAAAAGTTTTTGAACAAAAATTTGGAGCGTGGGTTTATCAAGCCTTCTACGGCTCCCACGGCAAGTCCTGTCTTTTTTAGGAAAAGAGAAGATACAGAACACCAGATGAGACTGGTGGTAAACTATGCTGCAATTAATCAAGCCATCTCTTCTCGTACCCTATTCCACTGATACGGACTGTGCTGGACCATCTGGTCCAAGGGAAATATTTTACCAAACTTGATCCAAAAGAGCTTTCACAAGAATACGGATGGACCCGGACTCTGAGTGGTTGACCACTTTTGCTACTCCTTTTGGCAATTTTTAATCCAACTATATTCCTTCGGACACAATCAGGTCCGTCTGTTTTTCAGATGTTTTTGAACTCTCTTTTTCATGACTTATTGTACCAGGGGGTCCTGATTTATCTGGACGATATATTGATTTATGCAGACTCCATGGAGGCTCATGTAGCTTTGGTGCGTGAGGTGTATGCTTAAACGTTTGATTGAGAACCACCTCGTGGCCAATCTATCGAAATGTCAATTTGATACTCAGGCTTTTCGATTTGGGCTATCGGATTCAGGATAATTCCCTAAAAATGGACCCTTCTAAGATTAACTCCATTTTGCAATGGCCCACCCCGAAAGGTGAAGCAGCTGCAGCAAGCAGCCCTTTCTGGGCTTTGTCAACGAACCTTTATCGGAATTTCATTGATGATTTTTCGCCGTCCATAGCCCTTCCGCTACGAACCTTTTGCGCAAACCTAAGGGCTCTCCTGCTGGCAAGCCTCAGAAACTTACCCCCCTGGTCCCCGGAATGTCAAGCTGCTTTCGACATGCTAAAAGCTAAGTTCACTTCTCTGAGCCTTTACTGCTTTTCCCAGACGTGGAGAAACCATTTATAGTGCAGACAGATGCTGGATTTCACGATGGTGGCTGTGCTTTTACAGCATGACTCGGAGGGAGCACTTAAGCCTTGCACCTTCATTTCGAGGAAATTTTCTTCCCCAACAACGTAATTGGCCTATTCGGAGAAGGAAGCCAAGGCGATTCATTTAGCGCTGTCTTCCTGGCGTCATTTACTTGAAGGGGCCCGGCATCCCTTTGAAGTTTGGACTGATCACAGGAATTTACAGGCATTGCAGTTCGCCCAACTTTTCACCTAAATAGGTGCGGTGGGCTGAGTTTTTCCCGCGTTTTCGATTTAAGGATTTTCAGGCCTGGCCGCTCTAACTTGTTGGCTGATCCTCTTTCTCGTCTGCCATGCTTTGAAACAAGCGCCATGGAATCCCTCCGCAGACTCTGTTTCCTGCCTCCTCCTTTGCTTCACAAGTGACCACTCGATCGATTGCTAAATAGAGAGCTTCCTGCTTCGTCTCTGTGTGATTGTCCGCTTGGAAATAGTGATAGTTCACTCGGCACACGCCGATCATTGGCTCCAGGCTACAAGACAAGATTGCCTGGGTTGACAGTGTTTGCCCTTTATGGCACCAAGATTTATGTTCCCCCGGCGGCCTGCGAGAACGTTGTGCACAGGTATCATGGATGAGCAAACCTGCTGGACATTTTGGGTATTTAAAAACTTTACATGCGGTTCGTCGCCTCTTGGTGGCCGGGCTTGAACTCCTCCAATCTAAATTTTATTCTAAACAGTGTGCCACCTGCAATGTTGCTCCAAAATCACCATCCACAAAACCCCAGGGGCTGCTGCAAATATTTGCCTGTTCCTTCTACCCCTTGGTCCATAATTGCTGGGATTTCATCGTGGGTCTCCCCTCTTTCGCAAGGGTTTCATGTGGTCTGGGTCATCACTGACCATTTTTCCAAGCAATGCCACTTTGTGCCTCTGAAACGGGTGCCCACTGCGGAGAAGCTTGTGAATTATCCATTGCTAATGTCTGGAAATACCACGGGTTGCGTACTGTGGTCTATTTTCTGACCAGGACCCAGTTTTCACTTCCAAGTTTTGGACTTGTTTGTTAAAAACCCAGGAGGTGGCAGGGAAGACTCAGTAGTACTATCAGCCAGACGGATGGGCAGTCAGAGCGGGTCAATAGATCCCTTGGAACAGTTCCTCAGGTGTTTTGTCAGTGAGAACCAGACTGATTGGGTTTCGCTGCTCCCGTCGCTGAATTTGCGATCAAGGGTTACAGTCCTCATTTCTCAACTGGACTCCTCCATTTGAAATTCTTTATGGGTTTCTCCCTCCCCTTCCTCCCCTCACCCTCCCTCCCTCTGCTCCCCCTTCTGTTGAAATTTGGGTCTCCAAATTTTCAACCACTCTTGGCAATCTGTTTCCCGCGCTCTCGCATCAGCTAAAGCCGATTACAAGCGTTTCGCCGACCGCAAGCAATGCCAAATCCCAATTTTAAGCCAGATGATCTGGTTTATCTGTCCTCCAAAAACATTTCGCTGCCCTCCCCATCTAAAAAACTTGCTCCCGTTTCCTAGGACCCTTCCCCGTGAAACGTGTGTCTAATGATGTATCTTTTTAATTGGATCTCCCTTCCTCCCCTTAAAGCTGTTCATCCTGTGTTTCATTCTAGTTTGTTGAAGAAAGCCCATTTCCGACTTCTTCAAAGACTGATGATCCGTGTCATCCGTAACGTTCACTGCACTGTTGTTGAATGTATCTTCCTGCTGTAGCTGTTGGTCTTTTCGTTTGATTTTATGTGCACATCTGTAGTTTTCTAAATTGTGTTTCTTTCTCTTTTTTTTCTCTCTTTTCTTTTCTTTCCTTTATTTTCTTTTATTTTTTTTTTGAAGGGGGGCAGGGAGTCAGGAGACATATGTGTTTATTGTTGAGGATTGGCATAGCAAGGGATCATCAGAAGGGTGTTAGCTATCTACTAGTTTTTACACATGAAGAACATTCCTTCTGGCTAGAGTTTCTCAGGAATAAGTAGATCAGATAAGGCTCATGGTGATTTATGGCCACCAAGGCTTTGATGGTTGGGCCTGTGAAGTTAAATGTTTAAATGTGAAGTACGGGAAACAAATCCCATTCACGATCTTTAAAGTCTGGGAGCGCATCACCGCTCTGTTCTCAATAAAACTACTTCTAGTTTATTGAATGAGTTTGTGTGAGTGAATCTGTTCCTGACAAGTACAGTCACATTTGAACACAGGGTTCTTAAACAAAAGCACTCATTGTTAATTTGGGCCATGACTGTATAATTGACCGGTACTACAATATATTCGGAGATATTACTATGGTTGAAGCTGTCTATGCTGCAAAAGCACTGAATCCAATGATGATGAGATAAACAACCGGATAAATCAAAAGAGTGTGTACCGTTGGACCAATGATACATTTGTCGGGGTAGGAGAGTGGCATTGGCAGCTATTAAGGGGAGTCCTAGGTGGGATAATGGATGTAAAATTTCCCAGATCCAGAATCCTCTCATGTACAACTTCCACTGTGAGAGTTAGGCTCTTCCAAGTGGCATGTCGTATCTGGGCCAAAGCGGCAGGGTGCTTCAAAAATTCCGGGTAGCGCTCTCTTAACAGGCTCAGGATCTCAGGGTGCATTAATCCCATGAGGCTGGCCTGAATCACCTAGTGGCAAAGGTGATTAGGTTGCTTTGGTTGGGAAAAAGAAAACACACTAAAATCTAAAACTACAACTACAACTATGGCTAATACAAACTATATACACAAAAAGGGAAAACTTTACTGAGATCTATCTTCAAGGTGGCTGCCAGCCCATGAAGGGAAGTAAGGCAGTTGCCTCGCTCCTTGGCTTCTGCACAAAGGAAGGTGTTTTGCCAGTCTGTATTTGGTTGTGGTCTCTGAAATAACTTGCAAGAGTGGCAGTGCCCACTCATGGCTTTTGGCCAAATTAAAGTGGAGGCTTATTTGACCCAAGTGCCTCTGAGGTTGTGCATCTGATGTGGCAGGATGGTGATTAAACAGAGCCATGGACTGTCTTCAGTCCTCTCAAGACACACCAGAGTAAAAAGGTATTGGGTGCCACTGAATGTGATGTTGAGCTGGCACCAGTATAGCTCTGTGGAGGGGAAGGCAGTAGCCATGTCCGCTCCGGGTGGTAATTGGAGAAGCATTCACAGTTGTTGAAATCTCCCCTGATGGATTGCAGTCAAAGGGAGAGTGTGTTGTCAAGTCAGGGTGTGCCAAGGTGATGCCTGTGCTAGCCTGTGCTCTGGTTGGCCTGGAGCCTTTGTTGCTTGAATCCCCAGTTTGACAGGAAATTGTCTTGAAAGAAGGCATGGAGAGGGTGGCTATTGCCAAGGTTTCAAGAAAATCTGGGGGAAACTGCAGGTTTCTAACCGGGGAGCTCAAAGCAGGACAATAGCGAGACTTTGGAAGCTTGGGGCTGGCTTCCCCTTGCTGTGTGTTCTCCCCTTCCTGGCTTTCACCCATGCTGGCAATGTTTGGTGCCTTGTCTCAGGTCTCTGAGGAGAGGTCTCTCCTGAACCTTAGCCTGGTGCGATCCTTCTCGGTGCTATCGGAAAGCACCACTGTCTCTCTCAGAGGTGGTTGGATTCGCACTCAGGGCTATGTCAGGAGAAGGGGCAATCTGCCTTGTTTTATTGTGCACTATGAGCACTTGCCACAATACTACTGAACTACTTATATATCACCCTGTACAGCATCCTGCAATTGGTGGGAATACATTATGGAAAGGAACTCACACTGATAAGGAAGACCAATACAGGGACACTGGGGTGATGACTTCAACATTGCTTATTTTTTCTCAAGTCACAATACAGGGATAATCTGTTCCCAGGTGAAACTAAGGGCTTGTCCAGAAATTTAAAACTTCTCTGAAAGTGTGAAGAGTTTCCAATTCTTTTTGTTCTGATTTTACCTGCACATTCCCAGGTTTGTGTCCAAGCTGTTCGCTGAAAACTCTGAAGTTTCCCCTCACTCCTCCCTTGTGTCATTCTTCCCCCACCCCCCCATTGATCATGTGTCAAATCTAAGGCCATTTCCGCACAAGGGTCAATACATCGTTGTCAGCTCAAAGTCTTACCATCCCATCTACACATTGAATCCGTTTCGTTTCGTGGTGTTCCTCATTGTTCTGCATGTTAACTGCATGCTAACAGAATTAAGTGTTAAGTTCTTCCAAAAGATTTTCTCATTTGATAACAATGTTGAAACAGATGCAACCTAAAGGAAAGCAGCATCCAAACTAGTTAGTTAGGTGAAGGCACAAACCTGCTTAATGTCTCTTACTTCTGTATGGGGCCATGTGCATAGTTGTATGTTATTTAAGAATGACTCAGTGAGAGAGCTGCCCTGTTGTCATCAACACTGAAAGCAGAATTGTGCCAGCACAATAAAACCTAAACAGCTCTTAAGAGACATGGGAGGAAAATCCTAATTATAGATGTCAAGCAACATTCATCCATACCCTGCAGCACTGTAGAAAGGAAGCCACAAATTCATGGTGTTGCATGTTGAATTCTTTAGAAAGAGAAGTTGTGGCTGACCAGGCTCCCTTGGTTTTATAAATTATTTCAGTCTCAAATTCACTGGGTAATGTTCTGTGCATTTAATTTTATTATTTTGATATTGATAAACTACTGCAAAGTCAAATTAGTACTGTTTATTGTCAAATTAACATGGAAAATGATATGTTCTGCTTTGTGTTTACAGCTTCTGCACAGTCTGCTCTAGCAGCAAGTGACTAAATGAGAATGGACAACTTTCACTGGTAGATGTTCTCTGAGATCAAACAGAAGGCAAATGTTGTTTGTCTTATAAAATAAACAGTATCTTTTCAGGTTCATGTGTTCAGAATAACAGCTATTCTATTCCACCAGCTGTTTTTTATTTTGCAACTAACTGTATGTCTTGTTCTCCAGTCAACTAGCAGACCATTGTTTCCATTCCATTGCTAATTTAGGGGAAAAGAAAGACTGAAAGAGGGAGTGAGAGAGAATGTGCTCTGTGAGGAATGTGTGCCTATGGATGTATATGTCCCTGTTGGGTGCAGGAAGAAAGACTTGTATCCATTTGATCTGCGGTATACTATGCTGCTGAAGGACTTGTCAACTACACTCTCTTGAGAATATTTGTATGTATGTAGGGTAATTTCCTGAAGGAGTTGCCTGCTGATGGTTACAAACATATGCTTGAGTTTCCAAAATGCTACTTTGTAAACCATTTTCAAGTTGCAGTTTGACCACGTTTTGTAGTCCATGAAAGAGAGAGAGGAAAAAAAATCAAGATTCATATTTTCCCTATTTTTTCAGGTTTATTGCTAAACTGTGACACTGCATCAGTATGATTTTAGTTGTTACCACTGTACTTTGTCTGCTCAAGGATCCTCCCCTAGAAGTTGCCACGTGCCCTCTGAGCATTCTTTGTTTCCACTGGGCTGTTTGTGGGCTTCACACTGCTTCCCCACCAGAAGATTTTCTATGTTCTTCTGCAAACTTCAAGCTTCCCCAGAGCCCACAGATACCTTTCACCTGCATGGGGGATTATACTGTCTTGGCTATGTAAGCTACAGCACTCTTAGAACTGGGTTTTCTAGAGTGCTGCCTGTTTCTTAATTTCCTCCTTATATAGGTTCCCAAGCAGCCAAACTGCTACATAGAAACTGAAATTACATTCATTGAGCTTTCATAAAAATGCTAGAAAAGTGATGAAACATTAAATATTGGTTAAATTGTGAACTCTGCTTATGGTGAAGTACTTGCAAGCTAGGTTTAACATTTTACATGTGATTATTTTTCCCCCTTCTGCAAATGTTTGGATATAATTTGGCTCCCATATTGGGAGATAGGCATGATACAAATAAAATAAAATAAAATCTGAGAAGAACTGAGGCTTCTGAGAGGAAGTCTACCTTAGTTCCAGAATTTCACCCACATCTAATGGGGGAGAAAGTGACTAGCAAGATTTAAGAAAGCCTTTGATTTTCTTAGGTTGAAGCTTCATTTGAGTGTAGTTAAGTTCTGAGGCTACATAGTTCTTTTCTCCACACAAGAGAAGTGTCGCTTGGTTTGCCAGCTTTCTCTAAAATCTTAAAATCACTTTGGGAATTTTATTTCAGCATCAGCCCACATATTCACGTCTGGAAATAAATGTAGATTCTACTTCTCTTTTAAAGAAACATCATGACAGATATTACTAAAACAAGAAGTGAGTTACAAAGATGGAATTTTTTTAAACAAACAGAAAGAATCAGCTAATAGAGTAGGTTAAAATCCATAAAATTAGTTTTCCAAAGCAACAAATGAGATGGATGAAGGTTCAAACTAGAATAACGGAAAAATAGAGTTGGAAAGGGCCCCATAGGCCATCAAGTTCAACCCCCTGCTCAATGCAGGATCTGCAGAGAGAGATCCCCAGCAGATAGCTGTCTAGCCTCTTTTTGAAGCTGTCCTGAGAGGGAGACCCCCACCAAGGCAATTGGTTTCGTTGCTCAACTGCTTTTACCGTCAAGAAGTTCCTACTAATGTTAAACTGAAATGGGAGCCACCTGATTTACCAGGCAGATTGGTTGTGGGCTCAGGATGGTGCATGGCAGCGGTGGCTTGCCCAGCCATGCCTGGCACTGTCTTTTCTTCCCTGGGGGCGGTGAGGCGCCCCGCAGCCTCTTGGGAAGGAAGCAGCATCAGCCAATGAATTAAAATGGGTATGTTTGGATTCATTGGCTGGAGGGAGCAGGACCCAACTGGAGTGACCTAGTCGCTTTGGTCAAATATATAAATATCCCTCTACTGGGATATTTATTCCCCTGCACTCCTAGCTCCTGGCTAGTTCTTTCTGTTGTGTCAGCTGACCCCACCCCACCCTCTCTTTGTAATTATTGGTGTTTTGGCTGTTCTATGTGGGCACAGCATTGTGCATGCTGTCCTGTGGGTTGCTACTCCTGGCATGACTTGTGATGGGGGGAAGGGCTTTGAGCTGTTATTTCCTTTTATGTATATGCTGTTACTTGTCACAACATGAAAAGGGATGGTAGCATGGGTCCTGGAACTGTGGTTCTTCTTCATGGTTTCTGTGCCTCACACATTGGGATCTTCGTGCATGCGCAGTAGTGTTCGAAAAGTTCTAGAGCTGAGCAGCTTGGCGGGAACCCCTCTCCCTGCTCGCACTGAGCATGCTCAACCCGCCAAGCTAACAGTCCCTCCTCAGTTTTCTTTTGTCTGCTGGCACATTCACAGTGAACGGAAAGACCTCTTACTTGAGCAGCTTTTTTCTTCGTGTTTTTTTCTTCTCTTTTTGACTTCAGACCTTGTGAGAACCCCCCTGTGTCTTCTTATGTCTTCCTTCTTTAAATCCTGTATTTCGTGTGGTCGCAAGGTTGTGTTGTCTGACGGGTACTCTGAGTGCCTCTTCTGCCTTGGAGACGCCCACAACGTTTGAGCCTCCTCCATTTGCAAGGAGTTTTGGTTCAAACCTTAAGAAATAGAACTTCAAGGTTAAAATCTCACTGCTGAGAGCAAGCCTTGAAGATTAGACAGCAAGTGGCCTAGAACACCACCTTTTTTACTTCCATGGCTTCGCGTTACTCTGCTGTTATGCAACCCGTGACCACACCCTCGTGAGTATCAACGGCTGCGATACCAACTTTGACAGTACCGTCCTCGATGTCTTTGCCTCCGGTCTCCTCTTTACGTCACATTGCGAAGCTTTGCAGGATGCTGATCGCCTTGTTACCGCAGTTTCTAGCCAGAGTTGGGGGATACCAGATATCATTTTGATATCAATAATTTGGCCTTCCTTACTCATTCCTTCCCACGTGCTTGCGAGGCCCCCGGACAAACACACAAACAGGCTTGGTTCCTAATCGCTGTAATTTTCCAAACAAGCACAGGCAGGACAGAAATAGCCAAACTGCCGCTTCAGGAGACCTCACGGCAAGTACCCTCATTATGTATGCACGCTACTTACAAAGAACTCCCTGCCCCCAGCAGGCAGCTTGACGAGCTGAATACACAAGCGTCAAGCACTCCACGTTTGCATACTGGCTACTCTATTGACAATTCAGACCTAACTCAATCATGTAAAATTCTGACCTTTCGGAGGCTTTGTCTCCAGCCCAAAACTCATTGTTTTCTCCAAGTACCGACTAGGCTACGGCCACCTTTTCCCCTATAAAAACCCGTGACTTTGAGAGCTTCCTCAGATCGCTCCCAACTTCCATACCGCCTTGCTGCTGCTTTGCTTGGTGAGCCTTCCCCTCAGTCCCACGTACTGAGAACCTTCATATCCACGAACTCTGTCTTCAGACTACACGGGCTTCAGGACAGGTGAAGTATTTCCCATACCAAAAACCTCCTCTCAAAATCCATCTATCCAACTCCAACCCTTATTTCTTTAGTTATCTGTGTGAGTGTGTTGCATACACTTAAATTGATTGTATTTTAATAAAAACAACAATTATTATTTCACTTCTGTTTGCTCCTTGACTCGGTCTGACCCCATAGATGCTGGGTAAAAGATCTCGCTCTGTTGCCCCGCCTCTCGCAGTGCTAACTTGTGCTCTTTGACTTATTTCCCCAACTTGTATAATTTGGAGAGCATTTAGGTGTCCCTCACGGGACCCCCAGAAATCAGGGTAACAGAGTGTTGGAGTAACGTGGGCAATCCCTGTACCCGTAATTTGAGTAGGAGTCGCAAACCTTCTCAAATCAGGCTGGTATAGACTTAGGGAATGGCTGGTCAAGTCGCTAGAACTCTGTTAGGCAAGAACACGTGTGTGTGTGTGTGAGATCTGTGTCATTGAGCTCTAGGAGCTACTCTATCTGGGCTGGAAATCTGCTCCCCTTTCTTTCTTGGCTTGTGTATGTCAGCCTCCCTGGCGTGGTCACTTCTGGCCTTTGAGCAGTGAATCATTGTCCAATCGCAAGCGGTGTGCACAAGATGTCCTGGGAATCACATTCCTAACTTGGGGTCTATTGTGGGCTGGGATCCAAGCATTAGGGTGTTAGGAACAGTCCACGCACACTCAACACTTTAGCGCAAGGCAAAAGCACTTAGGGAAGAAATCCCCCCCCAGAGTAGAATACAGGCACATCCTGTTCCTTAGAGTGAAACACGGGTGCGTTCCGTTTGTTGTAGTGAAAACGCAGGTGTGTCCCGGCTGTTTAAATTTTAGGTGCGTCCTAACTGCTAGTGAACTAGGTGCAGTGCAGGTGGTGATTCCCGACCTAGCATAGGGTTTCATAAGGTTTAGCCCGAGGTGTAGGAAGGTACCCCTCACCCAAAAAACTGTTAGGGACGGTTCAGTTTTGGTTCCTTGGCCTTTTTTCTCCACTGCTTGGCCAGGTGGCGCTATAAGTTCCACTGGGTTTGTTTCCCCCTTTCATTGGCAGGCAGAGTACTTGTGAAGGTTTCCCCTGGAGTCTAGGTGACTCTCCCTGTCCCTGAACCGTTGCCTTGTCCTTTTGTCCCTAAGCTGTTGAGGTGGAAGGCTGGGTTTAGGTGTACAAAAGTGACCCTTGTTAGGTAGGTTGGAGTTAGGTTCCATTCCCACTTCCCTCACAAAGTTCCACAGAGTTCATTTCCCTAGAATCCCCCAGGGGTCTTGGTGATCCTACCCTTCCCTCCAGATCCTGGTCCTTTGTGTATTAGGTAGATATGGCTGAGAATAGTAAGGTTGCCATGAAAGACCTCATGTTAAAGAGGGAGGTCAAGGGCAAGCTTGAGAAGTGGGTCCTCAGCAAAGGGAAATGTCCTTGGAAGGAGTCTAGCTTCCAAACGACAGATCTCTTTGCCACGCTAAGGGAGATGTACGCTCAGGTGCGCCAATCAAAGAACCCATTCGGGCCATCAAAGGATGCTTTGGCCGCCTGGGGACTTTGGCTGACTGCCCGAGATGCCTCAGAAGCCCTGGTTGAGACCAGAAATAAGTTAGGAGAGCTAGAGAAGGAGAATGCTCGGCTTCATGCCGAGATGGAGGCTCTGCGCGCGGACAAAGTAACGTTTGCATCTGTCACGCAGGCCACTGCACAAAAACTGAGTGCTGCCACCTTGCAGGCTCAGACTTGGGAGGAGAGGCCAGTTAGTCAGTCTAATGTACTCAACACACACGTACAACACACATGTACACAGTCTAATGTACGGAGTAGAATGTACGCAACACACATATACAAACAGACCCAATCACAGAGAGATCTTGGTGGGGGTGTTTTATAAATACAGGGTGCCCTCTTCTCCACATAGATGAATATGAGGTCACACAAAGCATTGTGCCCTGTCAATGAATGCAGTAGGAGCATGGCCACACTGCTATAGGCACAAACACATTGCTTCCATTGACCACAATGAACATGACACTATTAATTTACTGTCAGTTTTCCAGTGGATCCCTTTCTCTCCCTCAGCTTCTTCTCTAGAATTCACTTCCTTTTAATTAGAGCTTGCCTTTTGGCTGATGTCTGAACTATCATCTCCAACCCCTCAAGGATTTAATTTAAAGCTCTCTGGATCAGACTTGCCATGCTAATACCAAAGGCTTCCCAATCTTCATGTGGTGCAACCCATATGCAGCTAGTAGTCTTCTATCCAAAAAGTGAAGACTATGGTCCTAGAAGCCAAACCTCTCCCATCTGTACCATCTACATAGCCAGTCATTCATTATTAGCTTCTTCCTGTCCCTGTGTAGGACTCTATTCCCTCACTGGTAGAATTGTTGAAAATGCTCCCTGCACCTCAAAACTCTTCAGCCTCCTGCCACAAAGCTTCATAGTCTGAGATAATCTGCTCAAAGGTGTTCTTAGCAGCGTCAATGCCCACATGAATAGGGAGAAAGGGGTACTGACTGTTACCAGGCCATACACCTCCACACTTTGATATTGTTTAATTGGTGAAATATGACTTAATTGGCAAAATATATTAATTGGCATAAATATAGATTATACCCTACTATGGCTATATAGCCATGCTGAATAAGAGGAAAAAGCTGTCTGCACACATGCATTGTGAATGAGGTCAGAAGAGACCTCCATGTGTGGCCAGGTCATAGTCAGGAAATCACCAGGAAACGCCACTGATAATGAACTTGCAATTAGCCTCTGATGGCTCAACCTCATACAGACAATAGCGTCTGGAAGATTCCCGCAAAACGGCTGATTGTCTTAATTCCTCTGACCAAGTAAGATTTTCTTTTGTCCTCACACCCGTTTGGCAATTACCAAGCTATCAGGACAGCCATTGGCCCTTTGTCAGCTGACACTATGACCTTTATCTCATTCTGGACTCCATTGTTCACTCTCTGGACTCCATTGTTTATTCTGCCAGAAAGCCATTAAAATCCTTGCCCTCCAGGCAAAAATAGAGTATTTAAACCCCCGTTTTTGGCCAGACAACTTGCAGTACACTGATTGCTGATTAGCACTCTGCTGCTCCAATTTCTGATTGTGTACTGTCCTTAGATCTGCATCTAAGCCACATCACCTCTTTACTGTTCTTCTGGATTGGTAAATATCACTCACTTTGCCCTGAAATCTCACTATCCATAACTTTCTCCCTTTTCCTTCACTTAGCTTTGTGTGATTACATGATTTCTTGGATCTTGTGTGTGAGAGACAATTCCCCCAATAAAACACAATTAAACTTACTTTGGATCTCCGGCAGGTTCTTCCTTGCACTAGTATTGGTAAACGTAGGTGTAAAGATCTAGTAAGATTAACCCCCTCTCACAGACCTCCTCTTTGAGCTGATATTCCAAACTGTTTCACAGAGGCTATAGCATTGGAGGTGGACCCCTGAGTCACCCACGTTTTGAGGTAACGTGATCTGTGTTCTTCATGTGTTTTAGCAAGTTGTCAGTGACATCTTGGATGTATGCACCAGGAAGACAGCACATTATCCAATTCATCTTGCAAAATTGACACACTGGTGCCTCTATATCACTGACCAGTGAGTCTCCAACCAGAAGCAATTTTTTTCTTCTTCTTGTTGCAACTGGAGGTTACCTTGACTCCTTACTTGGTTTGCTGTATGCCTTATAGCTAGTTTCCGGAACATCTTCCCTGCCTCTATACTCATGAACATATAGGAAGTGATTGCTTTGTTGAAGAGGTTCTGAATCCCTTCTGCATGTTCTACCCCTCATAGTGACTATCTTCCAGGGTGTTTCCTTACTTGTTACAGGCCTCTTCATTTTCCTTGGCAGTTTCTTCTTGTTGGATCAATTGTTCCTGTATTCTCTCCAGAAGTCCTCATGTCCTCTGATACATTGAAGAGTTTTGACATGTAACTGCAATGTACTGGATTTATCTTCCACGAGCACTACCAATTTGCACTTGCTGAAAGTGTAGTTGATGATGTTTTCCAACAAGACAAACATTGCATATAAATTTCAAGAGACAAGTATAGATCTTTCTGCTTCCATCTCAGTAATTATTTCTCTCTCCTTCCTCTTTGTAATTTCTATATGGAATATATGGGATACAGCTGCATATGCTACAAGGTGTGTGCTGCTGGCTCAAAAGCAAAAAAGCTTGCCTCTCCCCACCTGGTTGTTTTTTGCTCACAGTAACTTCAGCAAAAGTTGATGGGGAAAGTATGCAGATAGATTGCTATTCTCCCGAAGTTGCACCTCCTCCTAGAGTTTATCCTAGGGGTTTCTTGAAAAAAATTATTCAGAAGAGGTTTGTCATTGACAAATTCTCAGGGTCAAAGAGTGTGGTCATTTAGTGGGCTTCTATTGCTAAGCGGGGATTCACAATCCAGTCTCTCAGAGTCCAAGTCAAACCACTACAGCAATACTGGCTTTCCAAAATTTGTTTACAGAACATAGTTTTAAAGGCCCTGCCATCCAGCCAGGAAAACCTTAAGCCAAGATCAGCATAAGTTTGAGTCAACTTAAGACACATAACAACAGTTTTTCTCAAGAGGAAAGAGAGAGCCAAACATAGTCAATCATGCTCTATGGACTTCAAGAAAGCTGATTTCAGTTATCTTAGGGAAATACTTGATAAGATCCCCTGATCAGAACTCCCAGGGAGTTCATGATGCACGGGAGTTTCTTAAAGATGAGATATTGAAAGCTCAGTTGCAAACAGTTCAAATGAAGAAGAAAAGTGGAAAGTATCTTTTTTAAAAAAAATCAGGGGGAAGGTACAAAGAACTTTTAGATCGGCTGAGATTTAAAAGAGGCATGTATAAGAAAAGAAAGTAAGGTGAAATCGTCAAAGAGGAATACAAATGAATTGCCATACTTATAGGGGGAAAGAAAGTTCAGAATGAGCTCAGGCTTGCTAGAAAGGGTTAGAAATAATAAAAAGAGGGGTTTTGGACTATGTTCAGAGCAAGAGGAAGAACAAGGAAATGGTAGAGTCTTTGAGAATTCTTGGAGGAAAAAAAAGGTCCTAACAGGCTGGAGGAGGGCAAATCATAGAATCATAGAATAATAGAATTGGAAGAGACCCCAGGGGCCATCCAGTCCAACCCCTTGCTATGCAGGAATACACATCAAAGCACTCCCAATAGATGGCCGTCCAGCCCCTTATTAAAAACTCCCAAAGAAAGAGACTCCACCACACTCTGAGGCAGCACATTCCACTGTCAAATGACTCTGACTGTCAGGAAGCTCTTCCTAAGGTTCAAATGGAATCTCTTTTCCTGCAGTTTGAATCATTGCTTCTTGTCCTAGTTTCTAGAGCAGTGGAAAACAAGCCTGTTCCCTCTTTCATATGACATTTTTTCAAATATTTAAACATGGCTGCCATGTCCCTTCTTAATCTTCTCTTCTGCACACTAAACATATCCAGCTCCCTAAGATGCTCCTCATAGGGCATGGCTTCCATACCCTTCACCATTTTGATCGTCCTCCTCTGGACACACTCCAGCTTGTCAATGTCCTTCTTGAAATGAGGTGCCCAGAACTGGATACAGTATTCCCAATGAGGTCTGATCAAAGCAGAATAGAGTGGTACTATTATTTTCCTTGATCTAGACACCATACTCCTCTTGATACAACCAAGAATTGTATTGGCTTTCTTGACTGCTGCATCACATTGCTTACTCATGTTCGGTGTGGTCTATTAAGACTCCTAGATCCCTTTCACACGTACGGTTGTCCAGCCAGGTGTCTCCCATCCTACATTTGTAAATTTCATTTTTTCTGCCTAGTTGTAGGACTTTACATTTCTCTCTGTTGAAATTCATTTTGTTAGCTTTGGCCCAGCTCTCCAATCTGTCAAGGTCATTTTGAATTTTGATCCTGTCCTCTGAGGTATTAGCAACCCCTCCCAATCTGGTATCATCTGCAAATTTGATCAGCACGCACTCTATTCTTTCATCCAAGTCATTGATAAGGATGTTGAAATGTTCTCCCTGTAGAATTCTGGGATTTGTTGTTTATTGAGGTGAAAGAGCTCTCTGGCTGAGAACTCTAGATGCTCCTCTCTAAACTTCAAACCCCAGGATTCCATAGGATGTTGAAAGTGGTAACAGCACTATAACAGTATAGTGCAGAAAGGCCCTTTTTGTTATTATAGATGAAAAAGAGAACAAATTCAGAAAGTGAAGTCACCAAGGAAGTGATGTTTCCCTTTGAATTCCTTTATCAAACACAGCGTTGCCTTGAGATGAACACTGAATCATACATTGATTTTTTCCAAATTATTACTAAATCTTTTCATTGGCCTTCTTGACGGAGCAAGGTTTGCAAGAAGTAACCAAAAAGCTCGCAGCAGAATGTCCAACTCGTTACTTGCAATAATTTACCAAGCACAAACAGTGTGTGATAGAAGAGATCAACAAATCTAACCCTCACCTAGCTGAAGGTCTGCAGGGCATTCCAGGTTTTAAAGTTCATAGGCTTCTTTGTCAGGTAAGATGGCAAAATTGCATCAGGGGAAAGTAAAATGGCAGTGCCCACATTTTTCTTTGTAATGTTGTTGAAGAAAGGTTCATAGACAAACAAGTTAGGAACTATCCCTATGGCCATGAGCTGACTGGGGACAAAGGCAGTGAAAAGAAGGGCAATAAAATTGGCTTCTCGATTTGAAGTTACAGAGCACCCTCTTCTGAAAACTGTGCCTGTGGTAATTATGGAACAGCTCACTTCTGCATGTTTTCCTGCACATTTCTGCAATGCTATAATTCCACTAAAGTACCCTGAGCATGTACATGAAGTTCCCACAAGAAATCTAACTAACACCCAGGCCCTGCTGACAGCTTAATAATGTGACAAAGTTCAGTCTCGTTCAGTGACATGGACAGGAAGGCAGCTGGAGCAGCTCTGACCTGGAGTTTTCCAAACAGCAGGCAGTTATGGTGGAATGCTTGACAAATAACCTTTTCTTTGCCTGTTCAAATCCATCAGCTCTAACCAGGTGCCATGTAGAGGCCACATGCCACTGTTTGAGTTCTATTATTGTTGTTATTAATAATGCAGAGGTTGCCTTGGCTTGCATTCCAAGATATTTTTGCAGCACTAAATCACCTGGGTGCACATCAGCAGCCCTGATAAATCACAAAAGAAATGGAAATCTAAGACAGCTGTCAAAATTGGCTCTGCACAAATGTATTGCCAAGCTTAAGGGGGTGTGGATAAAGGACAGAGGTCAGCCAAGGAAAGAAAAAGAAAAAGAGGGGAAAAAGCCATGTGGTTAGGAAAGTGGCATGATAGGAAGTGGGCACCAGCTACGTTGCTGGGCTGTGCAGTGGGAATCAGCTGGGCCTGGGTGATTTGGTTCACTGAAAACATGGGAGTCAGGTAGTGTCTGATGAATTCAAATATAAAGTGGCAATGGAAGGGTGAGGTTTGGGGGGTGCATATGTGTGAGTGGAAGGGGAGGAAGGAGAGACATTTCTGTGTATGTGTGTGTTTAGAGGGTGGAAATGTTCCCACAAAGTGAAAGCCATACTCTTGAAAGAGTATGAGTGGAATGATCACCCCTGTTTGAAATAAGGGCTGAGGTCAATATCCTCCTAAATAAGAGTCCCACCAATGACCAAAGTTGAAAGTTGTTGTCAAATTAATTTTCTTTTTTCCCCTCTCATTCTGCCTCACTTTCTTTCTCTTTCATCAAAGAAAAGAATTCTAAACCAAAGGCAGAACAAAGCTTGAATCTGAGCCAGCTGAATGGGCCAATAGGCTACATATGGAACTAAGAAATCATAAGGCCATGAAGGATGTTAGTGATTTAAAGTTATGTATGTTAAAGTCTGAACCTTAAATGGAATCCGTACTTGTAAAGGTAACTAATGGAAATACTTAACTGACAGCAAGTAGTGAGTTATTTTAAAGGCAGCAGTGGTAGCAATATATGTGTGTAATTTAATGTTCCCCACATATCTGTCACATCCAATCCCCACCTTTCCTGGTTGTACTGATGAGTGTGTGTACGTGCATTCAAGTTGCCTGTTAGCTGATGGATTATGATGACCCATGAATTTCATAGGGTTGTCTTAAGCAAGGCATATGCAGAGGTGGTTTGCCATGGTCTTCCTCTGAAGTACAGCCCACAGCACTTTGTATTCATTGGTGGTCTTCCATCCAAGTACTAACTAGAGCTGTTCCTGCTTAGTGTTCAAGATCAGATGGTATCTGGCGCCTTTAAGGTATTTATGCTGGTTGTGCTGATTCAGAAAACAAAATCTTCTACTTAGACATATAAGCTGTTCCAATTGCCTGAAGGTTCCTAAAGGTTACAGGGCCTCCCTCTGGTGATCTGATGGTGAGTGACAAATCTGTGGTCTTTTATATGGGTTCTGCCGTTTGCCTCTGTTTTCCTCTGTTGACGGGCCCACTGCTGCTGGCCAGTTCCTCTGTTGGTGGATACAACAAGCATCTTCTACTTCTTCCCACAATTTGCAGGGAAATCGCACCAATCACCAATAGCAGAATTTTATTTGGTGATATTTAGGAAGATTAGAAGGATTTGGGGCCGTCTCTCACCCAAGGCTTGGCAGAGGAAAGAGGCACACATGCGGGGGCAAGCCCTGCAACCTACGTACACCCAGATCCAACCTTGACCCTAAGTCTCCTCTGTTCTTTCATCCAATGGAAATCAAGTCCCAAACACTTCTTAATCCTGGGCAAGTGGGCAAATGGCTCCAATCACAATAAAAGGTTCTGGTGCTCCTATATAGGATGAAAGCTCTGAATTGTCACTTATAAACAACAACAAGTAATTGCCTTCAATCAGATCAGATATTGATGAAAAAAAATCTGGGGAAAAAACCCCAACCATAATGGAAAAATCTGATTCAACTATTAACATATTAATTTTAGGGATGCTTCCACACTAGACATTTAGTTTGGAATGAATATGTTTCATGCATTCAGGCCTCTTTCTAGCCCCAACTGGAGTAGATCTGTTGAATCAATGGAACTTACCAAGTTATCACTGATTCAATGGGTTTAGTATAGTCACAGCTAGCCTCACTTTTTTCTGGATATCAGTGGGTGTTTTTGTACGAAATATTTCCTACCACTTAAATTACAGATCAGATCCTCTGCCCTGTTTGCCTTAACAGAGGTTCTATGATAAGAAGAAATAGATGGAAGAAGCAGATGGAAGAAACAATGAAAATCTGAGAAGACTACCAGCTGAAGATGACTGTTTTAACCTCCTGTAAATTTCCATGAATGAAGTTACCTCTAGAAGCACCCCATGTGATGCCATCATTCAGTCACTGTCATCTTCTTTTTCATCCCTCTGTTTTATGCATCTTTTCTCAGATCGCAGAGTGTCCAATTGTGTTTTGAAGAATGAAACTGTAACCCAGTCTCTCCACAGCTCTAGATACGCTTAGAAGTTTCAGAGCGGGCATATTCACTATAGCCTTGGTGGAGTGAATACTGCATCACCCCATTGCTATTTCTTTTGATCAACAGTAAAATGATTATCCATCCATCCATCCATCCATCCATCCATCCATCCATCCATCCATCCATCCATCCATCCATCCTAGTGTTGTTGAACTTTCAAAATAGCAATAAGGGACAGCCAAAATTCATGATATGCAGGGTTCACAATCAAGAAGCAGCTATTAACAAGATGGTATTCCACCAAGTGAAAGTACTGATTGCATTTAATTTAGCCATGTTTTTCTCTGTAAAATTAATGGTTCACACCACAAAAATATAGTGGTGTGTTTTTTTTTGGCACCTCATTGAGTCTGTATAAAGCAAAAAGCTATCTGAATCTCAAATAGGGGACATCCCTTATAAGAATGGAGACTTGGCAACCCTCATGCATCCATTCATCTGTAGGAATATTTGGTATCTACATAAAGCATAGTGCAGCATGGCCAGTGCAATGTGAGCTTTGGTAATAAACAGGGGGAAATATGCAAGATGCTCCCGTAAGGTTAAAAAAAAAAGAGGAAAACTTACATTTATTTCTTCAGGAAAACCATCTTGGACAGTTAAAAAGTTTTCCTAACTTCTGATAGATCAAAAAGGTTTCCTAACTTTTGGTAAAAGAGCCCCCAATAGCTGGCTCTCACGAGCAAATGTAAACCATCCTACGAGGGGAGCATCACCAATGATCTCTTCTCAGACAAAGGGCACATCACAACTCTACCTGATATAGGCCATTTCTGCATGAAGCGAGGGAATTGCTCCATGCCGTTACTCACCGGATCTTCTGGCTCCTCGGTCTGGTCCAGGGTGAATCAGGGCAGTGCTCCGGCTTCCAAAATGGTGGCTTCCGGTTGGTTGTGGGTCCCGACCAACCGCTGAAGCTCGCCACGCCTAAAGTCCGCCCTCCGCAGATCGCAGGCTCGCATTGGTGCGAGCCTGCGAATCTGCACAAGGGAGCAGGTACGCAATGGCGCACTACGGAAAAATGAGAAACCTCTTTTTCCGGTCTTTAAAAAGTGTGCTGGAGGACCAGTTGGAGGCGTTTCGGAGCAGACTGAGGTGTGGATCTCCGGTAAGTAGTCCAAACTTAGTCCGCTCCAAGGTGCAGACGACCTCCGTAGAGGACGCACTGTGCCGTTTTAATTCCCCCATGCGGAAAAGGCCTCAGTCTTATTCAGTTCTGCATTCAAAATTTGTTTAAATCTGAAACACATCCCTTATTTTCAATGCATCATATTCTGAACTTTTGTGAACTTAGTCAATACGGCTTTCTACCCTTTTTCCCTTATCTATTTCCCTTTGAAAAAAATTATTACCCTAAGCAAATTTTTAAAAAGCCACAGTCCAAGGTGTGTCGTGCTGTCTGGAATGCCAGGTAAACATTGAGGTCTTCTAATGGTTTCCATGTTACCTTTCTGTGTTATTTATTTGTTTCATTTCCAGACCACCCAGTTACCAAAGTTCTCTGGGTAACCCTCATCATATGTTAACATAAGGCTTTGAGGATGTTAACTTGACAGAAATGTTTAAGATATTACAATTTATCAGTAGCCTCCTTGTCATTTTTTTGTCATTTTTTTTCCAGACTCCTTTATATATCACTACATGTTGAATTACAAATCTTAAGTGTTCAGAGCTGAGCTCAGATTCTGCAACTGCCTTCATTTTAACAAAACTTTTTGGTAAGTCTTCAGGGTTGTATATAGTACTTCTTTTGTTAATTTATATTTTATTAGTTTCACTCAGTGCAATAAGAATGAGATCTATTGAATGAATATTAACTATGGGAAATGCACAAAATTGGCTTTGCAAGTTTAATCAACTTTCAGCAGTTGCACGGGGCATAGTAAATGTGTGAGTTTGCAAATGATTGTATGATGAAGCATCAGATGGCACCATTTCAACTACACAAACCTCTTTAAAATTGAGTCAATAGTTCTCCACCATACCCATTTGCCATGAAGATCTCTCTCACTGATGATGATGTCCTAGAAAATTGCATTGTAGTAATCAGTGTCTTTGCCTGAGTTTAAGCTTGCTTGTAAGTAAATATGCAAATAATATAAAGTGGCTTGCAGAAATATTTGAACACACACATACATACAATTTGACTTTGCCATATTTTCTTGTGTTGCAACAGGAGTGGCAAACATGTAGGCCACAAGACCAAAAAGTGCACTCCTTCTGGACTGCCACCCCCCAATAAAGACACCCCAGATGCTTGAAACAGCCAGCATTACTTGCTACATCTTGGTCTGGACTGCAGTAGCCAAGATATTGCACAAATATTCCACTCTGCTCTTCTAGTCCTTGCATGATTTCTTTGCCTCCTTCAGACGTTGGCAACAATAAAAATCTCTTCCATTGTTTGCAAATGTTCTCACCTCCTTCTATTAATTGCAATGATTAAAATATCTAATATTTAAGGACTTTTAGGACCATTGTTTCCTAAAAATAATTTTTTTGATAAAATAAAAACAAAAAGATGTGGGCCCCAAGTAGTTTCACATGTCTGAAGTAGGATGATGACACCAAACACACAGCAAAAATAATACTGGCTTAAATCTGATTGGGAATCTGTGACAATACAAGACCATCCAATCTGACAGAACTGGAACAATTTTGGAAGTACAAAAATCTCAGGGTCCAAATGTGCAAAGCCGACACAAACTTATGTATGTAGATTCACAGCATTAATTGCTGCCAAAGGTACTTCTACTGAGTATTGATGTGTGTGTCTATGTCTGTGTGTGTTTGTGAGAGAGAATGTTTATGCAACCAACAGATGCCTGCTTATTTTTGTTTACTTATATGCCATAATAAAAATATTTTGCACCTTCACAGTGATGAGTATCTTGCACACATAAAGTGGTAACAATGCAGCTAAATCCATCTAGATCCCAGATTCTTAACGCAACAAAATGTGTAAAAGTCAAGGGGGGAGGGGATGAATTACACTGCAAGGCACTGAAATTAGTAGGGGAAGCTTGATTTCAGCAAAATCAAATTGTGAACATTGAAACATAAGTAGCTCCATTACACAGCATTAGGCTAGTGGTCCACCTAGCTCAAACTCCTGTGAGCTTTTATTTCTACAATGATTAGCACTGGCTGTCCAGAGTTTCATGCAGATGGCACTGTATACAGGGCTCCCATTCCCACCTCAAGATATCAGGGACTGAACCAATGGCATAGCTAGAGCTTTTACTGCCCGGGATGCTCCCTGAGTTTGCTGCCCTTCTCAATACACATTAAAAATACTACAAAAAGTATTAAAAGTATCAGCAACACCCCCCCCCCAAAAAAAGGGATGCCTGGGGTGGACCACCTTCCTACCCCCTAGCTACACTACTGCCATGGCCACCCTGATTAGGGCCACTATGCAAATTACAGCCCATGTAGTTAGGGTATTATTCGTCAAATAAAGTATTTACTCTGTCTGGCAGCCCTGTATACAGAGAAAAGGCCTTTCCCTCCACCTTTTAGCTGGATGTGCTCGGAACCTCAATCTTCATACAACGTATGTTGTCTATACTCAGTCCCCTCATTCATTGAGCTCTATGTGCCTTTAGGATCCAAGCTTGTTAACATGGAAATCAAAGGGAGGACAAGGCTCTCCAACAGCAATTTCTTATCTTAGGGGGTGAGCAACTTGCATTGCCCACCAGATATTGTTGGGCTGCATCTCTCTTGCCTGCATAACTTTTTCAAGAAATTCTGGGAGTGCCAGTCAAACTCCTGTGAACATTTATTTCTACAATGATTAGCACTGGCTGTCCCATCTGTCTCTATCTGAAGGGTAACAAGTAGCTTGCCTCTTTGTTGCTGGGTGCCTTCTAGTCAATTCTGAGTTATGGTGAGCCCATATAATTTTCCTGACAAGATCCCTTCAGAGGGATGTTGCCGTTGCCTTCCTTTGAGGCTGAAAGGGTGTAACTTGCCCAGGGTCATCCACTGAGTTTCCATGGCTGGGTTTTCAAGCCCTGGTTTCCTGGAATCCTGGCCCAGCACTCAAACCACTATGTCACATTGGCTACTCTTCCTGTTGTTGTGTCCAACTTATGCTACACTTTCACAGGTTTTCTTGGCAGAACTTATTCTGAGGAGGATTGCCTTTGCCTTCCTCTGAGGCTGAGAGAATCTGACTTGCCCAAGGTCACCCAGTGGGTTTCCATAGCCAGTCAGGGATTCTAACCCTGGTCTCTAGAGTGGTACGCCAACACTCAGACCACATTGGTTCTGTATTGTATTAGATCCTATCATGTAACAGGATGGGAGTGCAGAGAAGGAATGAATGGCCATTCACCAAAGACTCTGAACATTCAGCCAGACATCCTGCCTCAGCTGGATAACCTGTCCACTGCTCCTTTCTTCTTGCCATTTTCTTTTCAACTTTTGGCCACCACCCACCAGGGCTAGTTTTCCAAAACACAAGAGAGGCCAGGGCCTGGGCCACTAGATGTCAGTCAGATTCTCTAGGGGAGAAACCTGCCCATTACTTCCAGAACAATGTGGAGAGAAATGTTCTGGATACTCATCGCTGATTTTGTTTTTATTTTGAAATAGTTCTCTGCAGTTGCTCAGAGATAAGCTGCTAAATACCTCACTCCATACCTCGCGCACTTAGTGTTGATTTATTTGTTTTTCGAACAGCACTTTGGACTTGCTCAGAAGCAACCTCCTTAATACTTCATCCACACTCCCATACTCAGCAAGATTTGAGATTTTAATTTTTTAAAACAGCACTCTGCACATGCCCAGAGGTAACCTCCTTGATGATTTCTTCCCAAAATCCCAGAGTAGAGAGCTAGCAGAGGAGCAGCACATGAAGATCTGAATCCAACAACAAAAGATAGAAAACAAGGAAGGGGCTATTTATTATTTCATTTTAACGTGTTATCAAATATTTTATTTTATCATTATTTCAGCTTCATAGTTTATCATATGTTATTTACTGGAGTTCTGGATGCCCAATTATTCAAATGCATCCAAGAATCTAGAGATCGATTAAGTGTCACCGACTAATACTAATTGTTGTTGTTGTGTGACTTATGACCTACCATGGAGTTTTCTGGGGCTGAGAGAGTGTGATGCATCCAAGGTGGCCCAGCTGGTTTCTATGGCCAAGTGGGGAATTGAAGCCTCGTCTCCAAGATGGTAGCCCAACACTCAAATCACTGAACTAACCTGGCTCTCATAGATAGCGACCTATACATTGAGATTTAGCTCCTCTAAGAAAAAAAACAAATGTAGTTCCAATGGTGATAGTTGCTCAAGGAGCAATTCCAAGTGGACTGACAAAACAGCTGAATGAAATCACCACAGATAGGACTGCAGTAGCGCAAGAATGAAAAGTGACCTTACTTCGAACATGCTACATTAGCTGATGATACCTCACTGATCCCTATGTTCTTGGACACCAACTGAATCATCAATGGTCCTAAAATCCAGTCAGAAGGACCTAGTAGACTGTGAAACTGAAATGGTGATGATGATGATGATGATAGCGGTGTTCACCTTAAATGAGATGCCAAAGTCACCTTCCAGTACCAACCAATGCAAGGAAAGAAAGCCTTTGACTGTGTACGATCAGTTCTTCGCAAGAAGCCTGGAGGCGCACTGTCATGCACCGTGCTGACAGGAGGAGCTGCCCCGCCTTCCGCTTGAAGTTCCTTTGAAGCTTGGCCCTGTCACTTTGAATGGCAAAAGACACGGAGGGCAGTGACCTTCCAGTTGGCAAGTTCAACAGCTGTTTGCTTTGCGTAACAGTTCCTTCATCCCAGTCCAAACCATCTGGTCAATATTAGGTGCCTGCTTAAGTCTACATAGGTCAAACTTGTTTGCAAACATAGGTCTGCAAAATCCGCCCTTTTTCCTTACTCACTTGTCCACCCACCCATCTCCATTACTGGCAGTGAGATTTTCTCACCTTACCCCACCTCCTTTAACTGCTTACACCCACCCTTCATTCACAGGAAGAACAACTTGGGGCAAAAATCTGGGAAAAGAGGATTGGTGTGGCAGTTTGGTCTCAAGCCTATGCACACTTACCAGGGAGGAAGCCTCAACGGGACTTAATGTTAAAGCAGCCATGCATGGAGACTTGCACTGTAAAGGAGCACTTATTTGGAAAATGAGTCCTACTGCACTTTGGGGGAGATTACTTTTGTCTAAACATATCTGGGAGCCAGAGCAGGGTGGTGGTTTGAGTTGGTGGCACTTTGAATTGGTGGCACCTTCAAAAAAGTGCCACCTGGGGCAGACTGCCCTCCCCACCCCTACCCCCAACTAGGCCAGTGGACTGAACTTTGAACATTTTGCATGGAATCCATATGTTCCACTCCTAAGCTATGCCCCCTCCCCATTTTATCACAATAGCACCACACAACAGAATTAATCTAGAAGCATTATACAATCATGACTCATTTGAGCACCGTTTAATACATGCTCATGGGAGTTTGGCTTGTTACACTTCTGAAATTAGGAAGGATTTTACATCCTCATTTGGTGTGTTTTCAATCAGCAAATTTTCCTGGAGCAGAATGTTGCCATGAAGTTCGTTCATTCTCCTTTAGTATTTTATGGACAGCTATATATATTCACGTGAAACCAAATGAACTCTTTGTTCACAGAGCTTTACCTTCACAGCATAAATTTTTTGGTAGACTTTTTGGCTGACTCTTGTAACTAAGAAAACAGAACAGAGAAAGTCTGTCACAATACATAATGTAGTAGCAAGCATTATTCTCACATGATAGAAGTAAGCAAAGTTAATCAGGTCTGCCCTTTGCTAGCCACAGTTTCTGTGGTGCAGTGCGTCCAAAATGCTCCATTGTTTTACCCAGCTGTCAGCCTCCATAAAGAGTGAAAAACTCAGCTCCTGTAAAGTTTGCATCCCAGGAATCAGTTTACATGAATCTTGGAGCAAGAGCCCCTACATCTTTGCAAATGTTTTGCTGCAGCCAGATGCAAATCCTGAGGAAGCACAACCCTAAACTAGCACCAATATGTCAGCAGGACACATTCTGACTTCTTCCAAGAGAAGTGGACTTTTATTAATCATTTCATTAACACCAGACATTATATGAAAACCCTGCTGGGAATGAATGTACATGAAGTACCTTATAGCTTTAGTGGGATTCTTGCCACTGCAACCATTTCTTTGTCAACCATCTGCTTAAAATTTCTGTGCTTATCTAAAGGGAGGTAGGACTGTTATTCCAGAACTAAATTCACTGCCAAGAAGTGTCATAATTGTGCTGGGCCCCTTTGATTCATCCTGTGCCAAAGGGACTCAGAAGTTCTATGGGTACTTCTTTCTTAAAAAAAGAAAGAAAGCCCACAGCAGTAGCTAGCAATTAAAGGCATCTGCTGAGTAAACGCATGCACAAGATACGAAGGATGGATTATGCCCAAAATTTTGGTTCTAATATACTACTGATACCACATTAACATATTTTGCCCTTAAGGCAGTATGAACCATAAACTTTATGCCCATTTCTATCCCATCTTATAGATATATTTACATTTTAAGGATGGATTCAAATAACTAAAAGCCACATGATAAGTGGCTTATAATTTTATGCATAGTGGTTATAGCTGAATGGAGAGGTGGTCATGTATGTGCTCCAATCACAGTTAGGCCAATGATAACAACCACCTTGGATTTCTAAGCAGTTTCAAAAGGCTGGTTGAGCTAAGATGACTGTGTTACAGATTGAAAGAAAGATGAGCAAAAAAGACCTCTGGGGCTGTACAAAACCCAATGGGGACCAATTTTAAAAATTTGAAGTGACTTGCACAGTTTATTTTACAATTTTTTTAAAAAAAATATCTGCTAACAAGAAGTCCCAGGTGAGTATAATTTACAACAGAGCTAAATATGATAGACTGGACTAGAAAGCTGAGCTGATATTAATAAAATCACATTTTAATTCAAATGCAAAATTCTATATTTAGGTTACATAAATTAAATACACAGTTATAAGATGAGGGTACTTGGTTCAGCAGTAATGTATGTGAAAAAGACCTCGAGATTATTGTTGATCATAAACTGAACATGAGCCAGCAGTGTGAAGCTGCACCAAAGAAGACAAATGCTGTCTTGGCCTGCATTAACAGAACCATAGTTTCCAAGTCAAGGGAGTACTACTTCCCCTACATTCTGCACTGGTCATCCCTCAATTGAAGTACTGTGTTCAGTTCTGAGTATCTCATTTTAAGAAGGATATAAACAAGTTGGAGTGAGTTCAGAGAAGGGCAACATGGATGACAAAACACACAAGGATGGGTTAAAGTTCAGCTTGGTGAAAAGAAGATTGAGGGGCAACATGATTGCAATCTTTAAATACCTCAAAGACTGCCGCAGAAAGGAGGGTGTAGATTTATTGTCTTCCATCTCAGAGGATAGAACTAGATCTAACGAATAGTAGAATCATAGAATTATAGAAGAGATTACAAGGGCCATCGAGTCCAATCCTTTGCCAGGTAGAAATACACAATCAAAACATTCCTGAGAAATGGCCATCCAGGCTCTGTTTAGAAACCTCCAAAGAATGAGACTCCACCACACTCCAAGGCAGCATATTCTACTGTTGAACTGCTCTTACTGTCAAAAGGTTGTTCCTAATGTTTAGGTGGAATCTCTTTTCCCAAAGTTTGAAACCATTGCTCTGTGTCCTAGTCTCTGGTGCAGTAGAAAACAAGCTTGCTCCATCTTCCATAGGACATCCCTTCAAATATTTAAATATAGCTATCATGTCACCTCTTAACTTTCTCTTCTCCAGACTAAACATACCCAGACTCCCTAAGTCACTCCTAATAGGGCAACACTGGGGACAGCCAACATTAATTAGGAGAACATTTGCCCTCCTCCAGTCTGTTGGAATTTCACCTGTTCTCCAGGAATTCTCAAAGATTATTGCTAGTGGCTCTGAGATTACTTTTGCTAATTCTTTTAATATCCGTTGATGGAGTTCATCTGGACTTGCAGACTTGAATTCATTTAGAGTAGCCAGATATTGCTGTACAATCTCTTTGCCTATGCTTTGCTGCATTTTCACCACCACATCATCTGCTCCATTTTCCCCAAGTCAAGCACTGTTTTCCTCTGGGGACAACACCAAACCTAAGAAGGTGTTGAATTTTCTTTTCTCTGTCCCCTGTTAGCATTTCACTGTTTTCTCCACAAAGTGGCTCTACCATTTCCTAGTTCTTCCTTTTGCTATGGACATAACAAAAAACAAACAGACAGACAAACAACTTTTTCATTGTTTTTAACCTCTCTAGCAAGCCTCAGCTTATTCTGCACTTTAGCTTTTCTGACCTTCTCCCTACACATGCTGGCTATTTGTTGGAATTCCTTTTTGGTGATTTCACCTCTTTTCCATTTCTTATACATGTTCCTTTTAAATTTTATCTCAGTTTAAAGTTCTATAGACATCTGTCCTGAATTCTTTAGACACCTCCCATTTTTTCATTTTCTTGGGAACTGTTTGAAATTCTGCCCTAAATATCTCACTTTTAAGAAATTTCCATCCATCATGAGCTCTTTTCACTTTTAGTTTCCTGAGATCTGCTGAGCACATGTGTTCATAATTGTTTCTGCAGCTTTACTTGTGTCTGAGTGTCTGACACTCAGTGTGAAAACAGCTTTCTCAACCCTGCTTGACTCCCCCTTTCTGCTGTATAATAAACTCCAGAAGAATATGGTTATTCCCACCTAAGGATCCCACCACTTTCACCAATGTTAACCAAGTCACCATTGTTGGTAAGATCAGATCTAAAATAGCTGATCCCTTTGTTGCTTGCAAGGCAAATGAGAAATTTGTCAGATCTGATACTCTTGGCAGAGTTTGACTTTGAACAAATATCAGGATAGTTGAAATCTCCTATTACTACTACATCTCTCCTTTCTGAGTGTTTGGTCATCTTTTCCAGGAAGGCATCATCCAAGTATTCAGTCTGGCTTGAAGGTCTGTAGTAGACCACATAATAACATTGCTGTTGTTTCTCTCCCCCTTAATTTTTAATCACATGCGGTCAACCTGGCTTCCAGGATTTAAGTCTCTTCACAGCTATATACATTCTTGACATATATTGCTATTCCTTCACCCTTCCTGTTTGGTCTGTTTCTCTGAAATACGTTATACCCCTCTATTGCTGTATTCTAATTGTGAGACTCATCCAACCAGATTTCAGTGATGCCTATTATATCACAGAATCATAGAATCATAGAAATGTAGAGTTGGAAGAGGCCACATGGGCCATCCAGTCCAACCCCCTGCCATGCAGGAACACCCTCAAAGCACTCCCAACAGATGGCCATCTAGCCTCTGCTTAAAAACCTCCAAAGAAGGAGTCTCCACTACACTCCGAGGCAGCATATTCCATTGCCGGACAGCCCTGACCGTCAGGAAGTTCTTCCTGAGGTTCAGGTGGAATCTCCTTTCCTGCAGCTTGAATCCATTGCTCCTTGTCCCGGTCTCTGGAGCAGCAGAAAACAAGCCCTCTCCCTCCTCTACATGGCATCCCTGCAGATATTTAAACATGGCTATCATGTCCCCTCTTAACCTTCTCTTCTGCAGACTAAACATACCCAGCTCTCTAAGTCTATCCTCATAGGGTATGGTTTCCAGGCCTCTCACCATTTTGGTCGCCCTCCTCTGGACTTGCTCCAGCTTGACCATGTCCTTCTTGAATTGGGGTGCCCAGAACTGGACACAGTATTCAAGATGAGGTCTAACCAAAGCAGAGTAGAGTGGTACCAGTACCTCCCTCGATCTAGACACCATACTCCTGTTGATGCAACAGAGAATTGCATTGGCTTTCTTGGCTGCCGCATCACACTGCTGACTCATGTTCAGCTTGTGGTCTATGAAGACTCCTAGATCCCTTTCACATGTACTGCTATCCAGCCATGTGTCCCCCATCCTATATTTCTGTATTCCATTTTTTCTATCTAAGTGTAGGACCTCCCATGCCTCCTGAACTCTTTTCCCTTTCACTATTCTTGACCATGGAATTCCAGCCAGCATCTCCTTAAGTTTACAGAAGTCTGCTTTTTTAAAATCTAAGATGAGTGTCTGGCTACACTTATCTTCTCCTTCCCACTGAATGCCAAATTCCAATAGGGCATGGTCACTCCCCCCTAAAGATCCAACCACTTCTACCTCATTAACAAGGTCATCCCTGTTGGTCAGGGTCAGAGCTAGAATATTTGATCCCCTTGTTACCACCGTGAACTGGCCTGGCCTTTGGTAAACCTTAGATATCATTTTGATATCACAATTCGGTCTTGTTTTGCCACCAGCCAAATGTTTGTAAGGCCTCCGAACAAGCACGAAGCTAGGCATGGCTATTATATGCTGACTCATACTTGTTTACACCAAGGCAAGCCAGAAACTGCCAGATTTGCTTTAGGAGACCTCCTGAAACAAACACCTTAATCAAGGTATGCACGCTCACACAAAGAGACCTCTGCCCCGAGCAGGCACCCTCGTGAGCAAGACGCTCAACTGCCAAGCTAGCCGCATCTGCATACCGACTATACTATTGTCAGTTCAGACTGTAACTCAATCATGTAAATTCCAACCTTTTGGAGACATTGTCTTGCACCCAAACCTCATTGTTTTCACCCAAGACTAAACTAGCCCATGGTCATACTTTCCCTAATAAAACCTCCCAGTTCCGAGAGTTCCTTGGACTGCTCGGACCGCCCTTTGGACTGCTATCCAGCCTTGCTGCCGCATCTCCCAGCGAGCTCCCCTCAGCCACGGTGCTGAGTTTCTTCACTTCCATCTCTGGCTTCTTCAGGACTAAGAGAAAGGTGTCGTATCACCCATTTTCCCCAGAACTCTCATTTCCTATTTCTTAGTTAGCTGTGTGGTTGTGTTTTCTAACTATTTGTCTGCTTGTTAATAAATATTATTGTTGCTATTTTAAACTGTCTGACTGCTCACTGACCTGAATCTGTATACATAAGGTAAAAGATTCCGACTAAGTTACCCTGCCTCTCGTTAGCTTAAGAGAGTGCTCCAGCTAATTTCCCCGTCTTTGCTTGGTTTGTTTGCTTATTTGGGCGCCACTCCTGGGACCCCCAATTCACAGGGTAACACCCTTGTCGCCTCTTCCAGCTTCTGGACCATGAAATTCTCTGCAAGACAAGCAAGAAACTTGCTGGGCCTTGCTGTCTTGCCAGAGTTTGACTGCCAACATATATCCGGGTAACTGAAATCTCCCATTATTACTGTATCTCTCCTCCTTGAATGTGCAGTCATTTGGTTGAGGAAGGCGTCATCAAAGTCCTCAGTCTGGGTTGAAGGTCTTTAGTAACCCCCCCAAGAATATCCCTATTGTTTCTCGCTCCCTTAATTCTTACCCAGATGCTCTCGACCTGGTTTTCTGGGTTTAAGTCATGGATCTCTTCACAGGTGAAAACATCCTTGACATATAAGGCTATTCCTCCTCCTTCCCTGTTTGGTCTATTTTTATAAAATAGGCTATACCCCTCTATTCCTATATTCCAGTCATGAGACTCATCCCACCAGGTCTCAGTGATGCCTATCAAATTGTATTTATTTTGTTGTACTAGGAGTTCAAGTTCATCTTGCTTGTTTCCCATACTCCGTGCATTAGTGTAGAGACACTTAAGTCCCCGGGTCCTTCCTACAAGTCCTGTACTATTGTTTCTACTCCTCCTGCCATTGGCCACTTGTCCTACTTGTCCTATATCATTTGGGTCTTTTCCCCCTGCATTCGCTGAGTCCTTGCCCTGAATAATATTGTCTCCCTCCCCAGCAGAACTTAGTTTAAAGACCTCTTAATCCTCCTTGCGAGACTGTTTGCAAAAACATTCCTGCCAAGTTTTGTGAGGTGCAGCCCATCCCTCGCCAGAAGCCCACGTTCATGGAAATTCAGGCAGTGTTCCAAAAACCCAAACTGTTGCTGGTGGTACCATGTGCGGAGCCAGTTGTTGACCTCTGCTATTGCCCTTTCCCTTCGTGCACCATATCCTTGAACAGGGAGGAGAGACGAAATGACCACCTGCGTACCAAGGTCCTTAAGCTTTGCACCCATAAGCACGTAGTCCTTTGTGATGTGGTAAAATCTGCACCTTGCAGTGTCATTGGTTCCAACATGAACCGAAATGAGGAGCTTATGGTCAGTGGGCTTGACCAGCCTGTTTAGCCTCTCCGTTATGTGGTTGATCTTGGCCCCAGGAAGACAGCAGACCTCTCGATTGAGCTTGTCCAGTTTGCAAATTGCTGGCTCGGTTCCTCTGAGCAAGGAGTCCCCAACAACCAGAACTCGCCTCCTCTGAGGCTTGTCCTGGGCTCCTCGATGAGTATGTTCTTCTAGGACTGCCTAGGCATTCTATTTAGGCTGGGAGTGTTGATCTAGTTCCTGTTGCTGAAGTTGGATTCCTTCTTGTTGACATTCTGTTCCCTTCTCCTGGTGCTCCTCGTCGTTCGTAAGACCAAGAACTTTGAAGCGATTGTGTAGGTTGAGCGTCTCTGGTACCTTCGTTGTTCTTCTACTCCTCCGTGTGATATTCCTCCAAGCCTCCATTTCCTGGCACAGTGTGCTGACTTCCTGATCTGGCAGCTCCTCCGTGCATTCGGTCTTATCATCTTTGCTTTGCTGTGCTATGAGTTCAAGTTCATCTTGTTTATTTCTCATGCTCTGTGCATTAGCGTAGAGACATTTACAATCACACATTACCCCCAACTTCTTATTTATTTTTTTCTCCCATTGTTGGGTTCGTGTACTATTTGCCTGCTTCTCCCCATTACGTTCAGGCACTTATTTCTCTCTCTCTCTCTCTTTTTTCAAAATTTCTATATCTTTTATTTTTAAGCCACAATCCAGCTTTATCAAGATACAACACACATTTAGAACAATGAGATTTTCACCTCATGGTCAAGCACCGGCATGATCACACATAGCACTGGAGTTATTTGGACCTGAAATGTTCCTTTACAGATTTGTCTCCACCTCAGTACTTACTTCTGCAAGATCCATTTTACTATCACTTAAAGAGAGAACCAATACTCAGAAAACAGAACAGCAGGCTCCTATCTAAAGCTCTGTATTTGGCACCAGCCTCATCTTGTCACGGCTGAACCAAGATTCTTCTGGTTGAAGGCAGCATGGTTAATTACTAGCACCACAATTCTGTTCTGCAATGTACAACCTGACTAGATATTTGCCATTTACTGAACAATATACCACGACACATGCTGGTTGATTCAGGCTCTTATCTCCAGTACTTGATGAACTCCTGCCTTCAAGAATATTATCTTCCTCCCCACCGATGACTCAATTTAAAGCCCTTCTGATCAGGTTTATAAGATTCTTAGCAAAAATGTTCTTGCCAACTGCTGTGAGGTACAACCCATCCCTTGCCAGAAGTCCATCCTTATGAAACTGCAAACAATGGTCCAAGAAACCAAACCATTTCCAGTGGTACCAGTTGTTCACCTCCACTGTTTTTCTCTCTCCTCTTGGGCTCTGTCCTTCAACCAGGAGGAGAGACAAAAGACAACCTGTGCATCAAGGTTATTCAGTTTCTTATCCAGAGCCTCATAATCCTTTATCATCTTCTGAAGGCTGTTCCTTGTGGTGTTATTGGTTGCCATGTAGACCAAAGAGAAGGGGTAACAGTCAGTGGGCTTGACTAGTCCTCTGTTACATCATAGATCTTTGCCCAGGAGAGAACATTCCTCTTGAGACATCCTATCAAATCCACAAATCACTGTTCCTGTTCCCCTAGCAGGGAGTCCCCTACTACTACAACTCATCTTTTCTGGGGATTGGAAGGTGCCAATCTATGTTCTGAATCTTCCAAGATCCCCTGCACATTGCCTGAGGGATGACACTATTGCTCTTGTTCCTGTACTTTGTCCTCAGTGATAAGGGGGAGAAAGCTTCAAATCACTTGTGTAACTCCAAATTAACAAAAAGATTCCTAGTATTTCTAATTCTATGTGTCACATTCCTCCAAATGTCTGTTTCCTGAGTTTGGGGACTGGCCTCCTCCTTAGAGGCATACCCTCTGTGTTTCTTCTCTGGTACAATCTGCTCTTCTCTGTCTAAGAAAATCTTGTGCTCCCTAATATGTTGAAGAGTGGGTACACAGGCCTCAAAGTTGCTGGACCTTCTCTTCCAACAGGGCAACCAACTTGCACTTACTGCTGGTGTAGCTGCCCACATCCTCTGGGAAAAACACAAACTGCAGTCACATTCAGTAGTTCTAAGTAGATACTAAAACAGAAGTCTAGGCTTTCCTCTGCAAAACTTGCCTTCTAAACACCCATACAAAATGCCTGTTAGCCTTGTTGCCTATTAGCCAAGCTCCTTTTCATCAACCTCCAGGGACTCGGTCTGCAGGTATACAGAGACCTAGTGGCTCCTAGTTTCTTCCCCAACCAAGTCTCTGACTCACTTCCTCTGGGCCTGCACACAATGGAATAATAGACCCCTAATGGGCCCTAATGAACACACAAGCAAGCCTGCTTCAGGTCACACAAACAATCAGTCTTAATACAACAGACACAAGCTCATCAAAACACAATAGAGCAATAGACCCTGTGACACTGTAGGTTTATTTCCAGTCTCTTAACTTGACTTCCAGCCTTGCAAGACTGGAAATTTCCTACCAGTGTTTTACTAGGGTTCTTGCCAGCCTTCCAAAGCTGACTTCCACGCATGGAACGACTGGCAATCTCCCAGCTCTATCAGATATGCTGCCACCACCCCCCTGAATTAAGAATCATTTGGACAGGACAGGAGGGACCCTGCCCAATCTCTAAGTGTAAGGAACTTCCACCTCCACCTCCCCCTTCCCCTGAGTGAGAGGTCCTATGTAGCGTGTGCCAACCCTGGCGTGGAAATGGAGAGAAACGGAGGTTTATAAAAGTGTTTTAATCAAGGCATGCAAATAAACAATATCACACTTGGGAGACTCCCCCTCTCCCAGGTACACTTAGTTACAAGAATTTACAAAACAGATATAACAGCACAGATACATTCTTAAGATCAGCCAATTCCCAAAATAACAACATCCCTAACGCGACTAACTACTTATTTCTAGTTACTCACAATTAGGTTATAGGCGTAGATGGTCTAAAGGAGGAGGGGGGGGGTCCAGGAGGCACAGCATGCCTGCCAGCTCAACTGGGCCAGCTCTGCCCTCTCTCTTTCTGTGTCTCTCTCTGGCCACATGGTCTCTCAGAAGTTTTTTTATTTTCTTCCTTGGAAGGATCTGGAAGCATCTCCAAGATGCCCGCCTCTTTCCTTTTGGTTGGTCAATTCTCACCTTGTGACCTGTGATGCTGACCCTTTCCTTTTGGTTGGTCAACTCTCACCCTGTGACCCTTGATGTAATCCTAACATCTCATTAACCCTTGGTTTACCTGAAGAGAGAAGTATCTCCCTTTGATAAGCCTAGATAATGGGAAGCCCATTATCACAGACCCTCATGAGCATGCAAGTGAGCAAGCCTCTCGCAGCTCACACAAATAGGCAGACTTAACCCAGCAAATTCTCTGGAGCTGGGGAGGTTTAACCCAACAGAAACAAGCTCACCTTATACTGTCTCTTCTACCATGCCCGCTCAAAGTGCCTGTTGGCCCTGCTGCCTGTTTAAGTTACAGGAGTTAGATTATGATTGAACATTAAAAGGAACTTTTTGACAGTGAGAGTGCTTTGGCAATGGAACCAATTGCCTAGAGGGGCCGTGGGGTCTCCTTCTCTGGACATCTTAAGAAAGAGATTGGACAGTTACTCCTTTCAACTCTTATGATTTAAAAAAAAAACAATGTAAGGAAGACAACTTCTTAGCTGATATGAGAAAATAAAGCCTCTTTATTGAAATCATCAGGTGCTAATCAATCACAGAGGAAAAAGTTGTATAACATTTCAGTTTTGGAAACTTCTATTGCATCTTTTAACACATATAAATATTGATACACCTTTAAAAAAATCATGCCTTTTCTTATTCACAGTTGTTCCAGAGAAGAGATGTTGGATGGAATCCTGTTGGTAACACATGGGGGCATTCTGCCAGTGTTTATTGCCTCTTTCTACAAAGCTCTCTCCCAGGAGGAAGGAAACAGTACTGGCAAAAAGTGTATGCCCCATGGCCATGTAGCCATTGGAGCAGGGAGGGGAAGAAACCTAAGCAGCAGCCGGGTGCAGTTTTGCAGCATGATGCTGAGAGACACATTGCTTTCCCATATTCGTAGAGATCAAGGAAAGTGCTGTGTCCTTTTATCACCACTTGCAAAACTGAAACAAAACTAATCCCCAGTCTCCAGCAACCCACCCTATCCATAGGGTACATGCTCCTCTGCTAGTGCACTGCCTTCCCCAGAATCAGAAGGACCCCTATGGCACCACTGTGCAGCTTGAGTGTTACACTTTGTCCATGCAGGGGTAGGATTGCAGTTTCAAAGCAAAATTAACTCAGAGGTGAAAGCAATATCCAGTTCTATTGTTAGGTAGATGACTGTACAATCACTAAATATGTCTACTCCCTAATAAATTCCACAGACTTTATTCCAAAATAAGTGAGTATAGGATCAGAGCCTTATAGCAATAACAATAGCATGTGTATTTCTATACTGCTTATCAGCTAAGTGCTCTCTAAGCTAATTGCCCCTCAACAAGCTGGGCACTCATTTTACTGACCTGCGGAAGGATGGAAGGCTGAGTCAACCTGAAGCCCAGCAGGATCGAACTCACAAGTTTGTGGCTGCAGTACCAGTATTTAATCACTGTGCCACCAGGGTTCAGCCTTACCAACTTCATAATTGATAGATTACAAGCATTAGTACTAATTTTAAAGACAAATCTAGAGCCCCTGAAAAACCTAAGATTATTTTTTATAAGATCATGCTGCCCCGTAGCACAATTTTTATCTACTAAAACTTGTCCATACGTGACATTCAAAACTCAGTGTAGGTTTCTGGTAAGAGGAGAGGGTCTTCCAGATGGGGCAAAAGTGCCAGAAGGTGGGTAGTACTTTTGCAGTATGTCTAGCTTCTTTGAAAAATAAAAAGGATTAAAATGACATTTTCCCAATCATACAACATTTGGGGCAATTCCCTCCATTTACCAGAGAATTTTATTCAGATCCAAAGGGTGAGGTTCCCTCCCCCTTAAATCAGTTCATTTGGTCATGACATGAATTTGGACATGACATGAATGTCATTGAAGGTGAGTCCTTTTTCTCATACCTACCTTATTTTCAAGATGTTTCCACCCTCCTTCCCATTTTCCTTTCCCTTTCATGCCTACTTTTTGTGTTTTTATTTTTTCTTCTTCAAAAATGCTCTTCCTGGGGCTTAGCAATACAGCAGTAGGCACCTATGTACAGAAAGAACAGCCCCTTCCTCATAAACTTAAACTTGGGATGAAACTGCAGAAATGAAAAAGAGGAGTAGCCAATGCTGGCAGTTTTCTCCACTTAATCTCTCAGTTTGACTAGTTTGTACATGTATGGGAGCTGGTCTTTCCAAGTACAGGACCATGCTGTTTTTGTGCTAAAGCATTAGAGACTTTTTAAAAGAAAAAAATCCTCTAGGGTTACAGTGCAAGAGCAGTAAAGTGCAATGGTGCTGTTCTTATGTTTGTTTCCTGGGAACAAAATCACCCCCTCCCTACAGGCACTCATGCCCTGTGTAAGCTGAGGCATTGGAGGAGATAGTCTATGGGGAAAAGAGGGAGCGTGTAGGTGTTTGAAGAGGGCTGTGGTCTTGCTCAAGGAAACAAACACTGCAATAGCACTGCGGGGAGATACAGAAGGACTTCATGTGAGAATTGCAACAATACAGAAACAAATAAACATATAAAAATATATAATCAATATGATACATAATATGTTGAATAAGTATATGATGACAAAGGATCTGGAGAGAAATAGTAATGTAAGCTATTTGTGTTGTAATTTTTCTCTTTTTCACATTTACGTTATTCACGTGGTGTTTTTGTTTTATTCTCTTATGTACTGTTCTTTTTTCTTTACCATAATAACATTTTTTTTAAAACAAAAACAAACCAGAAACATATCTGGAGAATATAAGTGATGGACTCCCACATCTGGCATCACAAGAGAGATCCCCAGAAATGAACCTGCGAAAGCGTTTCCCCCCTTCCCCTCAATGTTAGGAGAGTGCTTGGATGGGGAAGCAGTGAGAAGTCCAAGAAACATCTAGAACAGTGGTTCTCAACCTGTGGGTCCCCAGATGTTTGTGGACTTCAGCTCCCAGAAGCCCCAGCCACTATGGTCAATGCTCAGGGCTTCTGGGAGCTGAAGTCTAAAAACATCTGGGGACCCACAGGTTGAGAACCACTGATCTAGAAGTAAATATTAAGTGGTGTGATATAAAAAGGCATAAATCACCAATCTGGATGAACCCCAGATTCTACTCATTCTGTATTAATGAGCATGGGCACACAGAAAGCAAGTGATAAATATTGTTTCCTTATTTGCCAATAATACATTAACACAGCAGTCTGTTTAGGCTAAACAGTGCTCCACCCGAACCAACAGCCTTGATGCAAGTTTCAAACTTATATTATCAGCTTCCAAAAGAAAAGGAAAAGAAAAGAATAGAATAACAGTATATGATCCCTGTTACCATTATTTTCATATATTACCACCAGATATGCCATAAATCAACAAGTAACTTGAAGGTACATACTCACACAGAGAGAGAATTTACATAATGCTGTACACTAGTGTGGGTTTGGGGCCATGCCATTTTTTGCTAATTTTGAGTTATTTCATGGATTTAGTTACAGCTAAATAACATTTCCTATTTCCTTCCATCCTGACTGCCAGCAGTGCCTCCAAATATCTACCAAGGAGCAAGACTCTTATGAGACTAAGTTGTGAGGTGGAGGATAAAGAGAAAGGCCATTTCCGCACTAGACTGTTATAGCACTATTATTCCATTTTCAACATCCTATGGAATCCTGGAGTTTGCAGTTTAGGGAAGGGCTGGCTGGCTCCTCCCTAAACTGCAAACCCCAGGATTCCATAGGATGTTGAAAGTGGAATAATAGCACTATAACAGTCTAGTGCAGAAATGGGGTGAGTTTCATTTGAGCTCAGTGCTTTGGTAATACCACTCCTGAACTGGATTTTGCAGAAAGAAGCACAATGCCCATGCATCTGGATCAAACCTGGCAATCCTATTTTTATTTAACCTTTATGATGTAGCAATAAAATTAAGTGTGTTTTTTTTTAATTTTTGGACAGGAGTTGACAATGAATTGTTGGCTTTAAAAACATCTGCAGACCACTATCAAGATGTGTTTCCTGTATTTCACTGCAAATGAAATTTTCTACATAGCCTTCAAAATAAATCCTAACAGTACAAAGCTGTTAACTGTAGGATTCTCTTTCCTGGTTCTGAGGGCATCTCCCTGGACATTTCCTTGTAAAGTAGCTTTAAAGTAGCTACTAGTAAAGCTGTTTCCGGGAGACATGAATTTAACAGTAATCAATGTATAATTGTAGATACTCACCAGCCCTCATATTCTCTTTAAAGCTTTATAAATACCCACAAGTTGCTGTTTCCAGAGAACACGACAGTCAGCTTGGACAGGGCTACAACACCTTCTGCAAGTGACAGAAGTCAATTTACCTCCTATCTGTCTGTCATCTTTTCTCCCTTTTCTTCCTTTTGGGAGCAATAAGTAAAATTTTTGTTCCAAAAGCTTGAGTACAGAACACTACAGACAAAGCAAATGCCAAGTATGTTCTTGTAGAAGTATGTCGCTCCAATGCAATGGGTCTTATGCATTCAGACACAACTGGGTGTGCATTGTTGTCTTTTAATTGCTTATACTGAGCAGTGTAAGGCTAGAGGCTAATGGATAAACGTTTAAAATATACCCCATGAGAAAACCAATTTGAAGGGAACAATGTCTGTTCCTGTTGTGCTTTATTGTCTTGTTGTAAAATGGTGTTATGCTGTTGTTATAAATGGAAAATGACTACTGACAAAAACATCACTTCAGACCTGGTGTTCTCACCCTGCGGTTTCTGGTGTCACACTAATTTAGAGGCTGCGCTGGAGACACATGGGGTCTGACTCACTGGTAGCCAATCTTCAGCCCGTGGTTTTGAAATAATATTTTATAATGTTCTACAATAGCACAAGTTTAACATGTGTTGGCAATACGGAAAACTGGAAATTTACCTGGGGCAGCTTGCTTGGCATTGTTCAAGAGGCTCCATTATAGCTGTGCCCACAGGTATCAAATAAAGTAAATACTCCAGTGCTTAACTGCCTATTAAGAAGGAAAATTAGATTTTCAAGCTGTCTTTTAAAAATCTAGATCCCTCTGCCACCAGTAGTGAAATTACTATTGTTTTCACTCTGTTGCCTGCTCACAATTGCATGTTCATATACAAGACAGAGGTTGAATTTATGAGTATTTTTAAAGCTGGAAAACAGATTATATGGTATCTCACATTTTGAACATTTTTTCCAGTTTAATTTTATTGGTTGGAGAGAATTTTCTGTGAAGAGTTCTTCCCCCCGACCCAGGTGTTTAACAATATAATAGCTATCTTCACCAAAAGTTTGCCAACCACTTTTTGAAATAATCATCCATAGCAGATAAACTTGGCTTCTTCCAGCAATTTGCAAGTAAAATGCAAGCCTCAATTGTTTATTAAACATAGGTATTCTTTTTATAGGTAGTCCATATAGACCTAAGAATAAATTATGATAATTTTTCTGACAGTTAACAACAATAATTTTCAAGCTTTTACATATTTACATGACCACCAAGACAATCTATAGCCTGCATTTTGTGCCTTGCATCAACAATAGCTAAAAATAAGCAAAACTATACATATTTTTCAGTTGGGGGCTATATGTATTTTATGTCTCCATGTTTATTTCTTTATTAGCTGTAACACTAAACTGCTGAATTGGTGCAAAAATAATCAACTTTTAAATGATAAATTAAATTCTACCGTTTCCCCCACTTCATTTTGTATGTACCAGTGCACCTTAATAATGCAATGATTTTGCACATCTTTAATAATACATCTTTTTGTAATAGCTTGCTTTACAATATGTTTTCAGAGGTTAACATCCCCTCTCAAAGCCCAGATGACAGAGCAGGGAATCAAACCCTGGCCTCTAGGGTGGTTCCAATGTTCAGACCACTAAACAACAATGGCTCTCTAATAAAGGAAGAAAATCAATTCATTTGAAATGTGGTGCTGAAGAAGAGTTCTACAGATACCCTGGATTGCTAAAAGGACAAGCCTGAACTCTCCCTAGAAGTCAAGATGACTAAACCGAAGCTGTTGTACTTTGGTCCTATCATGAGAAGACCTGAGTCACTAGAAAAGACAATAATGCTTGGTACGGTGGGAGGCAGGGCACTGCAGATGGATAGACCCAATCAAGGAAGACACGACCCTGAATCTGTAAGACCTGAGCAGGGTGACTGAGAATAGGGTGACTTGGAGATCTTTCACTCATAAGCTGCCATAAGTCAAAGTTCATGATGGCGGTTAACAACGAGAAAAACCTGTGGAATTGATGGGATCTTTGTAAGTTAGCAGGCAACCTGAAGGCACTTACACATGAACATTCCATTGCTCTAATTTTCAGTTTAATTTCTCATCCTATACATCTGGGTGTCATCTGAAGTCCAAAACCAGAGCAATTTTTTTCCCAATATGAAATTTAGGGGCGAAGACTATATGGTGTGATCAAGCTGTGCCTATCTAATTGTTGTTGTGCTGTTAGCTGCCTTCAAATTAACTCCGATTTATGGCAAGACTTTTGTGAAGATGTGGGTGTGTGTGACATGACTGCATTTTTAAATACCTCAAGGGATGTATTTGTTGCCCCATGGAGTAGAACCATATCTAAAAATTTTAAGTTACAAGAGGGTAGATTTCAATTGAACATTAGAAGAAACATCTTGAGAGTAAGAGCAGATTAGCATTGCCTAAAGTAAGTGGTGAAAGGGTTTCCTTCTCTGAATGTCTTCAAAAAGAGGTTGGTCAGTTACCTGTTAGGAATGCTTTAATTGGAGATCCTGCACTGAGCATGAGGCTGCATTCAATGGCCCATGAGGCCCCTTCCAATTTTATGATATTAACCCAAGCCTCACATTTTCTTAGTGGGATGTGTTCGGGGGGGGGGTTACATTGCCTTTCTCTCAGGCTGAGACAGTGTCACATGCCTAGGATCACCCAATAGGTTTCCATGGCTGAGCAGGGATTCAATCTGTGGTCAGTCAGAGGCCCTTTTCTCATGGCATTTTCCATGCGAAAGGGTGCTTGGAGCATTGCACAATTGTGAGGAGTGATCCACACGATGCACTCACAATCTCACAACGCTCCAGGTGTCGATCGCGCACCTTTTCATTTTCAGCTAGAGCCCTTTCCGCACCTTACCTTTTTTCGGCACTGGGGTCGCGTGAGCAGCCTCCAGTGATAGGCTCTCACATCCCCGCTGCTTCAGTTCTGCACAAGCTGCCTGCTCCCAAGCAGGCAGTGTGAGAGCCCTGCCTCTTCCTTCCACAGCACAGCCTGGGAATTTCCCAGGCTGCGCTGGGGCAGGAAGTGCGACCGCTGTGGCTCCGGAGGCTCCTCATGCACGGCAAATGCGCGCGGGGCCCTGGAGCACTATTACGCGCGGGGCCCTGGAACGATCGTGCACTATTTTCAGCTGAAAGCTGGAAATAAAAATTGCCCTACCCTGGAGCGTCGCATGATTGTGAGTACGTCATGCAGATCGCTCCTCACAATTGCGTAACACTCCAGGCATCCTTTTGCATGGCAAATGCTGTGCAAAAAGGGCCTAGAAGCCGAAAATGGTGCGCGATTGCGCATTGCTCCTGGGCCCCGCACGCACTTATCTCATGTGTGGAGCCTCCGGAGCTGTGCTGGTCGTGCTTCCTGCCCCAGCACAGCCTAGGAAGGTCCCAGGCTGCACTGCGGAAGGAAGAGGTGGGGCTCTCGCGCGAGCAGGCAGCTCATGAGGAGCCGAAGGACCCCAGACGTGAGAGCCTCTCGCCAGAGGCTGCTCGTGCAATCCCCGCACCCCAGCGCCAGAAGAAGGCAAGGTGTGGAAAGGGCCAGAGTCCTCTGCTCAAATTCACCATGTTGTCTCTTTTATTCATTGACAAATACGTAGAGGCCATGTTTTTGCATTAATTGCCAGATTATAGGCTGATCAGAATTTATCACTGCAAGGTAAAGGGGATTCTTCATTGTCAGTTAAATCTGAAGTCCACCAATAACTTCCTTTATCCAAGACAAAAGTACATAACCTGAGATTATAGGTCAAGGTAGGCTTCAGGGGCTCCTTGAAATGGGAACAAAAATGTTTTTTTCCTCCCTTGATTTCCTTCCTGTTACTTTGAATTAATTAATTAATGTTGACATGATTTATTTTAAGATAAAAATGTACTCTTTTCACATCATATATATAATCATTCCAGGTTAGCGTGAAGGGAATTGATCTATATGAACAATTTTGTGTGTTTATGTATATGTGCATTTCTCTGGGTCTAAAGCTTTCATCCAATTCTCCAAGCAATCTCTCTCTTATGCATGTTTCCTCCTGGGATCTAAGGTTTTAATTTTGCACACAAACCACATTTTACTTTATTTAAAAATTGCTTGTAGTGAATAATTAAATCTATTAACTTTAGAAGGGAAAAACTATGCAACTACATAACCTTTAGAATATTGCATCCTTCTTCACTGATGTAATATGTGAAATGGATCATCTGTCAAATTGTGAGAATGCAGAATCCCAAAGGCAACTCCTCATGTATGAGACGTTGCAGCAGAATTAAGGAAGAAGGTATTAACTGCCCATGCCTTTTCCCACTCTGTTTCTGTGGAATGGATTAACTAATTAAGTTATCCTCTAGATTGCCCACTGGACATACATGCACTATACACACAACTAACAGATTTATTAGGGCACAATCTTTCATTGTAAAAGAGAGTATGGTGAGGGCCAGAGTAGTGTAGTGGTTTGAGCATTGGAGTAAGACTTTGGAGTGCAGGATTCGAATTCCCACTCAGCCATAGAAGCCCATTAGGTAACCATGGGCAAGTCACACTCTCTCAGCCTCAGAGTAAGGCAAAGACAAATCTCCTCTGAACAAATATCACCAAGAAAACCCCACAAATAGGTTCACTTTAGGGTCACCATAAGTCAAAAATGACTTGAAGGCACACAACAAGAAATCTTTCATGGGACTAGAGTCTACTTCATCAATAGTGATTGTCCACAAAAGCTTATGCCACAATATATCTTTAAGGTTAGTCTTTAAGGTGTCAGGGGACTCTTTTTTCCCCCCTGTAAAACACAGCTGCCCCATGGAAATCCTTGAGAGAGGTGTTTTGACACAGTTCCTATTTGAAGTTCATTGAAACTTTATTGTTTGCACTAAATAGATATGGATTCAACAACTCCAGAACCCCTCCAGGAAAAAAAAGGTGTCCTTTAGTGGTTTTAAAATTAATATTAAAAGAGAGATCAATGTGGATTTCAGATAGGAATGAATTACTGTGTGAAGTACTGATGTCTTTGAAACAAATATCTAAGAAATGTTTGGCTGCAATTGACATTTTTACAGACATTTGGTCTGCATTTTCTGCAACATCAATGATTAAATCCACATTGTTGGCTACTTTTCTCCTCTGATCTGTATCTTTCTTTACATCTTGTGAGAAATTTATGAACAAAGTTATTGTTAATCCATACTGTCTGTCTTGTCATTTAGATATTTTTTTCCAGAAAACGTGCTGTGCCAATGTAGATAAACAGTCTCCAGTGTGATTAACACTTACTACTTTATCCTGAAATTGGACAGGGAAGAAAGCAACAAGAAGCTGCATTTCTGACTACATGTCACCAGGAATGGAAAATGGACTCAGATTCGAAATCTGTTCACTTCCCCAGATATTACGTAAGCCATTTGGGTATACTGAATTAGGCAGGACATTTTAAAAGCAATCTCATTGCTGGAATTTGTGACCATATTAGTTACAGTATTAGTATAGCACAATATCTAGTAAATTTCAAAGCACTAAGCATTTAACCATGGCATAATGTTCTCAAATTACAGGTAACCAAGGCGGTGAAAACATGAGGCGGTCAGTTCTAGTGGTCCTCTGGTCTCTGATATGGAATGCCAGAATCAAGATCTTACTACAATACATGCCTGACCTTTAACAAAAATCAATGGTTGTCTCTTGGTTTTCCAGTGGGCATAGTAAGTCTAAAAAGTATTTTTAATTTCTAGCCGTAATAGTCATGTATCCACATTAATACTCATCACCATTCATTAAGGAAGAAAAGAATATTCAAAAGTATCCAGAAAATGGAAATAGAGTTCTTAAGCACCAAGAAAATCTTGACAAGGGCCCTTTTTGCATGCAACTTTGAATGCAAAATGGCCATGGGAGTGACGCAGAATCACAAGGACGGTTCTGCATGATGTTCTCATGATTCCACGTCGCTCCTGTAGTGATCCCGTGGCAATCGCGCAGTATATCATTTTCAGGTTTTTCCCAAAAATGATGCGCAATTGCGCATTCCTCTCGCATCCCTTCCACACTTACCTCATGTGCAGAACATCAGGAAGTGCGATGGCTGCACTTCCTCCCTCAGCACAGCCTGAGAAAGTACCTGGCTGCGCTGCAGAAGGAAGGGATGGAGCTATTGCGCTTTCTTCCATCCAGCATGGAGCTGATGCGGAGGGAAGCACAGGGGACGCGGTTCCTCCCAGAGGAGGCTTTTCGCGCAATCCCCACACGACGCCAGCGGCACTAGGTAAGGCGCAAAAACGGCCCTGGACTAGCTTGAATGGGTGAGAATATTTGCAGCTTAGGTCCGATATTGCAAAATAACACAGTAACAGAAAATAATAGCGCTGTGCAAAAATAAAATAAAATAAAATAAAATAAAATAAAATAAAATAAAATAAAATAAAAAATGGCTGTTTCCTGTGCACAAAAACTACGTGCATTTTTTTTTGCACAGAATAAGTCCTGTTCAGTTTTTGATGACTTTCTTGCAGCATGAAAAAAAAAGGTAAAATTATTTGTTCTTGCCTGCAAGAACAAAACCGGCAAAGATTTACATTCCTTCCATTTTGTCAATTCATTTATTCTACCACCCACCAGAGATTTAATCGTCATAAACAAGCTGTTATTTACAGGTTTTTCCCCAGCTCCTCCAAAATTACACATTGGGGGAGTGAGTGTCTTATGTTTTTGTTTCTATAGTAAATGCTGGATTTGTACAATTCTATCATGCAGTTGTTATCCTTCCAATGAATCTGATGCAAGGTTTTAAAAAGATAGGGAGTCAATGTGATGAAATGGCAGAGTATTCAGATTTGGAGAACATTTAAGGTTCTGGGCTTAAACAAGCTGAGATGGAGAAAAGTGTCTGTGAGATCTTCTGCCTCAGATGGCCAAGTTAACTCAGGAACAATGGGGGTACAGTCAATATATGTTACTTTGTTACAGACAGCAAAATTTCTTTGGCTGGCCCTGGCAATAAGCATGAATGTACATCAACCAGCCTCAACTCTTGTTATCCAAAGATAGTTCAGGGCACCTAAGATATCTGAGCCAAAGGACAAATCTGGAGTATTAAGAGAGCTTTGTTGATATTCTCAAAAGAGAGCTCTAGTAGTAGCTGTATCCAGTCACAAAGCATCCATTTTCCACAAATCAGATTTGTCAAGCAAAAGGGTAAAGTAGTTAGCCCCAAAACCTAAGCACAAGGCAAAGATGTGATCTGAGTTCCAAAAACAAAACCATTTGTTTGAACTCACAATAATCTGCTCCAGCATACAATTCACATAAGACAAAGTGGTAAGGCTGAGGGCATTTCTGCACTGCACTGTTACAGTGCTATTATTCCACTTTCAACATCCTATGGAATCCTGGGGTTTGCAGTTTAGGGAGGGGGCCTTTAGAATTCTCAGTCAAAGAGCTCTTGGGCCTCAGAAAACTACAAACCCTAGAATTCCACAAGAGGTTGGAAGTGGAATAATACCACTGTAACAGTATAGTGTGGAAAGGCCCTGAGAGACAAGCACCTGAACAAGAAATTGAGTACAAGTAGAGACAGGTCTGAGCCGTTAAAGCCAAACCAAAACTTTTCCCTCACAAAGCATAAGAAAACATTAATAAAATGGAGTACAATCTGGAGATGCGCAGAGAAACAAATATACAGAAAAAAACAGCCATCCATACTGTGCATTATTTTTTTTAAAAAAAGGCAAGGACATACACACATCACACATAGACAAAAACACAACTGCTGAGCCTAAACACACACACACACACACACACACACTATGGCCATTTCTGCACTAGGATGTTGAAAGTGGAACAATAGCATTATAACACTCTAGTGCAGAAATGGCCACACACACACACGACACCAAAAATGGTGCGGGGGGAGAGAAAGCAGCTAAAAATACATACACACTCACCACACCACACCACTCTGAGTAGGCAAACATGCACACGGCACAGGGATGTGCCAGCTCCCTCCCCCAGTACAGACCATCTCTAGCCTTCTGGACATTCCCTACCATTCCAAACCTACTTTTTTTTCCCTCCCCACTGCCAAGAATGCTTCCAGGCTGCATGTGGGACCCACAGGCAAACTTAGAAAAGGAGTGTAAAGTGTAGATCAGTTCCTTACTGTGGCCATATCCAGCTTCCCAGTTCATTTTTTGGGTTGAAAAAAAACTTACAAAAACAAAATCAGGAGGACCAGGGAGCCTGGTGGGTACTGGGGGTGGGCTGTGGCCACAGTGGTGCCGTAAGCATGAAATTGGAGTCCCCATGCTTATGTGATGGATTACAAAAGCAGAATCTAGTGTAAAACAGCAAATGGACACCAGTGTTCTTTATATCATAATATCCAGGATGCATTCATAACCACTTCATAAGACTGACTGTTCCTGTATACTGAATAAGAAAAAAAGCTTGTGTTGCAGGAGTAAAAAATCAAGACTAATCTCATAATATTTAAAAAAACAGAAAATAATTCTGATCTAGTTACCTTATTAAGAAATAAGTGTTTTTCTATAATTTCTGTATGCCTCATCCAATTTTTGTTCATTTCATGGATTTTTTTTTTCTGGCTGTTACTTCTGGTTTTGTTTTGTTTTGTTTTTTGGTCAGCTGATTTTAAAGTGTGTGGGCCTTTGCCCTTTAGTTCTGTCTATATTTTGATTGCCTATTCTGAGGGAAAACAGGAGAGTTCAAGGACTTTCACACAAATTATTAGAAAGTTCAGTGTAAGCAAACGCCAGACAGAAAAGGATTGAGCATGTTTTTAATTCTCTGGAACTAGGATAGCCACCCTATTTTTCAGTGAACCACCAAGGAATTCAAAAAAATCAGTGGGAAATGGGTCAGAATTACATATTCTAACTAAACTTTGTCTGAAATGGCTTTTACAACTGTAGTGTCTTTGGGCTGTTTCTGAAGCTACTTTTAAGAGACACATCTCAAGACCTCCCTTTCAAGATACTTATAAGCTTCACAAAGGAAAATGAAGGGGTTTCTCTCCTCTGCCCTCTGGAATTATACCCACTTATTTATCACTTTTCTATCCACCCTTCCTTCAAGGACATTTTTGCAACAAAGAAGGCTTAACCTGTGAATTAATCTAGGCAGAACGAAAGCAAGTGATTACCCTAAAGTTACCCAGTGAGTGAAATATATTTCATGGCTAACAAGGGACTTAAACTCAGGTTTTGTTTCCTGATCCACTATACTATGCCAGATCTACTGGGAACATATGTAACATTTGCATGCCCTTCACAAGCACTTGTAAAATACTTTCTCCTCCTCCTTCGCTTTAACACATGGTTTAGAGAAAGTAATAGAAATTTTGAATGTGGCCTTCACTGAAATCAAGGAAGATGACCTACTACCAGTCCTGTCATAGAATGTTCAATTTCAGTCTGAACTTCCTTGCTTTTGAAAGTGCAGAACTCATCAGGCAAAGGCTGAAGCAACCAGTTGCAGAAAATCCATCTGTGAGCACATCACAGTACGGTATAAGGAAGATGGCAATGCGGGCCATTTCCGCACTAGCCTATTATCACGCTACGATTCCACTTTCAACATCCTATGGAATCCTGGGGTTTGCAGTTTCAGGAGGGACCGACAGGCCCCTCCCTAAACTGCAAATCTCAGGATTCCATAGGATGTTGAAAGTGGAATCATAGGGTGACAGCAGGCTAGTGCGGAAATGGCCAAGGTACCAATTAACTGTGAGGCAGCAGTTACATAACAGCCAAACTGCCACCTCTTGGGACAGCGAAAACAGTCATTTTAGAATACTGCTCTTGTTTTCAGGATTTCCAGATTAAATGGCTACACAGAAAATAAACTTATGATCTTATCCTGGAACTTATATAAGGCCTCTGATTTCTATTACATATCTCTCTATCTTTCTCAGCGTACTGACAGATGTGTTGGTAATTAGCTATTGATTAGCTAACCATGAGGAATCTTTCCATGGATACCTGAATTTCTACTATCATCTTGTATTTCCAACCTCATTCATGTAATTTTGGTCCTACCATTGATCCTTCCAAACACCCTTGAATTATGAATCTATACAAAATTACTTCATTTGCTATTTCCATAGTTTAGGACTAAGAAAAAAATGGATGATCTAATGTCTCTAACACACTTCAGTATTCATTCAAGCTAGCAGTTAAAAACATTTGGAGGGCCCAAGGTTCCCCACATCTAACTTCAAGTTCCACTCACCTCATGACACTAGCCATTCTTCTATGGTCAGTCCAATTTTTCCTCCAGCTTTAAGGTCCAAAATCAATACACAATGTGTTTTCAAACATGAGAAAAACAAAGAAAACAACCCCAAATATTTTATGGTTATGTTCAAACTGATACTGAATTTTCTAGCTAAAGAGTGTATCGGTAGCAGGTAACTGTTAATTTTTTTTAAAAAAAATCAAAACACTGAATAGAAGTTACATAATATTTTTTCCAAATATTGGTGAAGATTTCAGAAAGGCTTTCCCTCTGCTCTGCTCTTACACCCTCCCCCCACAATTTTTGAAGGGTCTCCCAATCTGCTAAAACATTCTCACTCAGCAGCTAGAAGCCATTCCTTCAATGGGAGAAGGTAAACAGACTCTACTCAAAGGAGCAACCCAGAAAACGTAATGATATATTACAGCCATACATACATTATGTAAGATTTGAAGCATCTATGAAACAGAAATTCCCTGAATAAAATTGTTCTTACATATTTTAATTAGGATTTGCTAAGCCGCTTGGCTACATCTGCATAGGCGATTTCAATTTCCTTGTCTGCAGCACAAGTATTGATGAATTCATCCCGAGCATAAGCATTTTTCAAGTATCGCCAAAGTCCAGTCATCTCTGCTGGGAACTCATAGGTGCGATATTTCTTGGTTACAATCTAGAATATAGACCAAAGCATCCTAATTTTAGTTCTCTGTAAACACATTAATCATTAACAGATTTTATTACACATGAATGGTAAGAAAAACATGCCAGACTTATAGGGGAGGTGGGGAGACTTTGCCCCTCCAGGTCCCCTTTCGCACTAAAGTTCTATGATTCTACTTTAACAGTCAGGGCTCCAACTTACGGAATCCTGGGTGTTGCAGTTTAAGGAGAGGTACTTAGAATTCTCTGCCAGGAGCTCTATTGCCTCATCAGACTACCAAGCTTAGGATCCCATGAGCTGGAACCATGCCAGTTAAAGTGGAAGAGCAGGTTACTTACCTGTAACTGTGTTTCTTCAAGCAATCATCTGTGAAATCAGGCATATGGGTTTCTTTGCCAGCTCAGTTCATCTGTGGAAAATTCAAGAGCTAAGCAGTATTTTTGGAAGTACCCTCTCTCTGCTACACATTCTCTGCTTGGTTCCAGCTCAAATGTCCTCAGTTCCTGTTGCTGAAGAGGCCAAGAGTCCAGGAAGAGGAGCATGATGAAGAGGGGAGGAGAGAGGGTTGTGTGAATTCACAGACGACCACATGAAGAAATGTAGTTACATGTAGGCAACCTGCTCTTCTTTGTGGACCCTGTGACTCACATGTAAGGGAGATTAACAAGTTACACATCTATCTGGTGGGTGTTTCATGCTCTAGAGCAGTGGTTCTCAACCTGTGAGTCCCCAGATGTTTTTGGACTTCAGCTCCCAGAAGCCCCGGCCACTATGGTCAATGCTCAGGGCTTCTGGGAGCTGAAGCTCAAAAACATCTGGGGACCCACAGGTTGAGAACCACGGCTCTAGAGAAGTTGAAAACAGCAGAGTCAAAGACAGTTGTACCTCTGCACCTGACATCCAATATACAGTGTCTAACAAACATCAGTGGTTGTGCTCAGGTTGCAGCTTGATATATAATTGGTAATGGTACTCCAGCTAAGAAGGCAGATGAAGTGGACACAGTTCTCGAGGAGTGTACTCAAATGTGGGATGGTGGCAGCTTTGTAGCCAAAACAATATGGAAGAAACCTCCTTAGAAATGTGTTTGGTAGAAGCCCTCTCTTCCTTGCTCCATAGCAAATAAAGAACCTGTTAGATTGCAAAAAGTCTTAGTGTTGTCAGCATAGAAGGCAAATGGAAGTTACACAATGATCCTTCCTTAATCAAAATAGTTAATTTATCACCAATGGTGGCTTTGCAGTTATGCACAGAGATACTGGAAATATATCCATTTGACCATGGAGAAAATTTTGGGGATTAAATATGGAATGCTTCCAGAAATGTATTTATTGAATGTCATGGGTGATGAAATGGAGAAAAAATTCAGAAAGATTGTCTTTTATATGATAGTTTGTGCCAGAATAGTTTTTGCAAGATATTGGAAATCTCATGAAACTCCCATGGAAGGTGAATGGGGAAAAGCTTTGTGGGATATGATGATTATGGATAAACCAACTCTGCTCTTTAGTAACAAGAATTTAGCAGAATTTAAGAAATCTTGGGAGCCGCTCATATCCTTTTTTAAAGAAAAGTGGAATGATAAAATATTTGCAGAAGGATTTTAGAATGAAGAGATATTTGGGATAATGATTTGAATATGTATATCCATACGGTTTAGCCTATTCTCAAGGATAAGATTTGTATCTTTTGAATTTAAAAGAATTAAGAAGATGTTTATTAGCAGATCAAATGGAAATAATTTAGATCCTGCACAAAAACAGATGATATATCAACAAGATGGATCAAGTGGGTACTTTGTTTGTCGATGTTTTATGTTGTATTGTGTTATTTTATGTTATATATTTTGTAATATGTATGTTTTTTGTCATGTTTGAGATTTATTGGTCATGGTCATGGAACTTTTCCCCAACTCACATTTCAAAGGAGTTGATTTTTTTCCTGTCAGCTTTCTTCACTATCCAGCTGTCACAACCATACATTAAAATTGGAAAACAATGGCATGGACAGTATTTAATGATGTAGTTTTACACTTGAGAATCTTGTCTAGTTCCTTCATACCCAACCTTCCAAGTCCTAGTCATCTTCTGATTTCTTGATTGCAGTCACCATTCTGATTCATAACTGAGCCAAGGTATAGAAAACCTTGAACTATTTCAATGTCTCCATCATCTGATTTAACACTATGAAAATCATCTGAGGTCATTATTTTTGTTTTCTTAATGTTTAATTGTAAATCTGACCTTGCACATTCTGCCTTGATTTTCTTCAGTAATTATTCCAAGCCCTTGCTGTTTTCTGCTAGTAGTATATTGTCATCAGCATATTTTAAATTGTTGATGTTCCTCCCTTGAATTTTCACACCTGCTTTTTCTGAGTCCAATACTGCTTTATGTATATGTTCAGCATACCAGTTAAACAGATATAGTGATAAACTGCTGCCTTGCCTGACCCCTTTGCCAATTGGTAACCATTCTATTTTGATGTATTCTGTCCTAACAGTAACCTCTTGTCCTGCATACAGGTTATGCATCAGGACAATCAAATGGTGCAGCACACTCATTTTGTTAAGCATAATCCATAGTTTCTCAAGATGTACACAATCAAAGGTTTGCCCTAATCTATAAAGCACGAGCTGATTTTCTTTTGAAATTCTTTGGTGTGCTCCATTATCCAACATCAGTTTGCAATATGAACCCAAGTGTTTCTTCCTTTCCTGAACTCAGCTTGCACATCTGGCATTTCTTGCTTCATAAGTGATAGAAGTCTTTGTTGTAGAATTTTGAGCATTACTTTACTTGCATGGGAAATTAATCCTATGGCCCTGTGGTTTCTACAATCTGTGGTGTCCCCTTTCTTTCGAAATAAAATGTATATTGAGCATTTCCAATCTGTGGGCCATTCTTTTGTTTTCCATATTTGTTGGCAGATTTTAATTAGAACTAGAGTAGACTCTGTCTCTGCAGATTAAAGCAGCTGTACTGGTATGCTTTCTGTTCCTGATGATCCATTTCTCCCAAGTGCTCTTAGTGCAACTTTCACTTTACTTTTTAAAATTGGTGATTTGTCTTCATATGGTTCTTCCTTGAATTAATCTGTCAACATTTCGTCTCTCTTATATAGTTCTTCCTTGTATTGTTTCCATCATCTTTTTATTTCTACTTGATCATATACTGTGTTCTTCACTGGTCACAGAGCATCCCCACTCTTGGTTTAAATATCTCTTTGATTTCTCAAATCTTGTCGAGAAAGTCTCTGCATTGATTATTATTGTAGTTCTCCTTGTCCCTATGCAAAAATAATTGAATAATTGCAGTCAAGGTCTTGAATCTTTTTCTGTCAACTTTACTTTCCTTCTCATCAGTCTTTAACTGCTTGAAGAGTTTCATCTGTAATCCACTGAAGCGGCGGCGGCGGCAGCTGCTTCTTCTTCTTCTTCTTCCCCTTCTTCCTGCATTCTTTCCTGACAATGTCCCTCGCTTTAGTCCAGGGTTCTTCTAGCTCCTGGCTTAATACTGCAAAACAGGGAGTCCTGTTTTGGCATGTAATCAATTTTTTCCTGGACTCCTGCACAGTATCTTTCAATTTCTCCTTCTTCTGCCTCTGTAGTTGAAGCATAAACTTGGATTGTGTTTATATCGATGGGTTTTTCCCTTAAGTCTTACTGATATGATTTGGTCATTTGCATTGTATCCGTTGACAGCTTTTGCTATATCTCCTCTCATTATAAATGCCATCCCATTTCTTCATAGATTTTCATTTCCTGAGTAAAACACTACCTCTAGGGATGGGACAAATTCAGAATTTTCCGAATCCCAATCCAGAACCGAATCCCTGGGAGGTTCTGGGAATCCACAAATCTAACAAAGCTCCAATCTTCGGAATTCTTTAAGAACGGTTTAAAAAGCAAGGGAAAGAACGATAATCTTGTGCAAGATATGCTCTCTCAGCCTTAGCAAAAGCCTAGGCAAGGGAAACCTCTCTCTGAAGAAATCTGGCCAGGACAATTGTCATAGTTTTGCCTCAGGATCTCCCCAGATTGAAAATGTTATGAAGGCCCTCTGTACACAGGCAGAAAAATGTAGATGAATCCTACATTTTCCTGCCTTTGTAAACAGGGCCACATACTACAGTAGAGAGATAATCCAGGTCAAAACTGGATTTTCTTTGCATAGCTCCTTCTGGTATCCTGGGGTTTGTAGTTTGATGATGTACCAGCACCCTTTGGCAGAGAAGGCTGTGACACTTTGCAAAATTCCAAACCCCAGAATTGTGTATGAAAGAGGTTTGCAAGGGAGCTATGCAAAGGAATGTTTCAGCTGTCCTTGAAATCTCAAGTCTGTAGCTTCCAGTCAGGTGCTGAACTTAGATATGAAATGTTCAATTTAAATATCTTAGAATACAAACCTAGATGTAATTTGTGAAATTGTTAGCAAAGGCCGTTATTACTCCAAGGGAAAAATTCACCTACTTGCCATCTCCCCTTGTGTGTCTAGTCTCCCAAATTTTCAGGTGTCCTGGTCTCCCAAGTTTTCAGGCATCCTGGTCTCCAGGTGGCAGATTTGAAAGATTCGGTTTGCCTATTTTGGCACAGGAATTCGGATTCCTGAATCTCGAATCCCTGCCAAGGATTTGAGGGTTCAGTTGGCCCATCTCTAACTACAATCCAAAATGTCTCATTCCTGTCCACTTTTGCTTGATTACCCCAAGTATTGCAATGTTTACATGTTCCATTGTTACCATGCCATACACCCTCACTCCATGATATGATTGGCAATGAACATTATTTAATTGGCATAATATGAATCATACACTGTTATGGCTGAAAAGCCATGCTAGTAAAGAGGAGTGGCTGAACATGTGAGAAAGTAGATCAGATGGGACCTCAGGGCATGCCAAGGTCATAGCCAAGGGATCAGTCAGGAAGCTCTGCTGTTTATGAGTGTGATCATCTTCTCGATGACTCAGTCTTCCAAAACAATAGCACCTGAAACAGCCTCAAGAGAGCAAATGATTGTCATCAATCCATTCCCTCTTTCCACCAAAATTCCCCTTTGTTTCCTCACCTGCCCAGCCATTAAAAAGCTATCATGATTTCCATCATACTTTGTCATCTAATTCTAAGGCTATTAGCCTGTTCCAGACCCCATCATTTGCTGTGCCAGAGACCCACTAACACCTTCCCCCTCAGGGCAGTAAAGGGGTATTTAAACCCTGGCTCTGAGCCAGACAACTCATAGTACTTTGGACATAGACATAGACCATCATTCTGCTGCTTGGATTCACATTCTGGTAGTACCCTCAAACCCTTAGTCTAAGTTACATCACTTCATCTCCTCTCTGCAGGGTAGGTAAATATCACACACTTTGCCCAAACTTCTCACCATACAATTTTTCCTTCCTTTCCTTTGGTTAGCCTTGTGTGGTTGTGAAACTGCTTGAATCTTGCATGTATTTGAGATTTTCCCCAATAAATCATTATTTTAATCTCCAACTGGTGTCCCTGCATTAGTACTGGTAAACACAGGTTGAAAGATCCTGAAGGTTGCCTCCCCACATCTCGCAGGCCTCCCTTTGAGCTAGTGATTCCCCATTGTTTCACAGAGGGACTGGCATCACAGGTGGGCCTCTGAGTCACCCACCTTTTGGAGTAACACCATTTTTTTGTTTTACTTTGTCTAGCTTCCCTGATTTGTGTTTCTCATATTCTATGTTCCTATAATAGTGTTGTGTAGCTTCAGATTTTCCTTTCACCTCTGAGCACATCAACAGCTGAACGTCTTTTCAGGTTGAGTCCAGTTGCATCATTAGCCATAGCACAACTTGTAATTGTCCTCTGTTCTTCTCCAGTGACGTCTTGAGCACCATCCAATCTGGAGGCTTCATCTTTTGGCACTATCCCTTGTTCCATTTTGGATTGTGTCATCATAGGACTTTTCATGGCAAAACACATTCATAAGAAGTTTATGTGTGCCTCCTTCTGCACAGTACTAACAAGCATCAACTATGGTGCCACTGCCATTGTCCCTGAGAGATCCTTTGCCACTACCACCCCCTCACTACTGCTGCTGCCCAGTAGCTGTTTGGCACATTTAGTCTGGTTCATCAGCAAAAGCGTGTCTGGCATTGGAAACCCTTTGAGCATCACTGCTGCCATCAACATAGCCTGTTGTCTCAACAGGGCCATGCAATTATGCACCACAGAAAGATAGTTCCATTAGTGGTGCTTTATCAGCAATTCTCAACCATATTTCCTCACTCCTTAGTTAGGGAAACTTTTCCTCAAAGGATAGTCTTCCTGCAAGGTAGAAGCTTTCTGTATTTGTACCTAAAAAGGAGCAAACTGTTGGGGCAGCCTCAGAGGAAAGCAAGGTGCCTCCACAACCTGGGCACTAAGCTTGAGGGGTTGTCGAGCTGAGTCTCATTGTCCACAGTTTGTTGAGTGGACTCTCTGTAGTGACCCAGTGGTGGTGGTGGGGAAAAAAGCAGTACATGCCTACGTATTTTCCCCCCAAAGTTCTGCAGGTCACTTGACTACCACCTGAGAAAAGAAACTTTCATCAATTAGTTTTAAGTATTAAATTTTATGTGTGAAAGGCCATTTCAACATCCTATGGAATTCTGGGGTTTGCATTGCAGTATAGGGAGGGGCCTTTCATGTTATTTGCTCTAGATTAAAAAATCAGTTGAACAGTCTATTTTGATAAGTTTCCCCATTAAACATAAGTCACACAGCTAGACAACACTGCAAAACAAATCAGGGAGGAAAGGGATTTTATCCACCCCTACAGTCAGCCAACCTTATCAGCTTCTAATTTCAGCTGATCTGGAGGCAGTCTTAGATGCTATCAGACATGCCCAACTGCTGCTTTGGGAATTTCATGCCAGGTGTACCAGTTGTGCTGCCTGCTGTAGTTGCTGCCTGCTTCTAATGTGACCTGCCAGCATTCTGGTAAATGCAATCATTATAAGTCTCCAACAGTCCTCCTTTTATCCAAAAGAAACCTGGCTAAACCCTTTTAGAGGCTGCTGTCTGCCTTCATACTGCTCAGCTAAATAGGGAGGTGTTAAAACCAATACTACCTTTTGGCAACTAAGTTTCGCAATTAAAATTGGCTCTCAGGAATAGGAAACCTTCTCACCTTGACAACATGGAGTTTAGGCAGAAGATTGCAGTCAGCAAGGGTCAGCTCATCTCCATCCAAGAACTTTCGTTTTGATATTTTCTCTTCCTCTGCACTGCTTGCATCTATCTCTTCTGGCAAAGGGTTTCTCAGATAGTCATCCAGCTTCTTTAGAGCCTTTGTCAAACCTCTTTCCAAACCTTTATCAAGGAACAGATATAGAGAGTAAATTAACCAAAATGTCTGAGAAACATAGAAAAAGCTTTGGACTAATTTCAGTGGTGATACTGGGAATCCTAGTGAATTCTAGGCAGCTCTGTAGTTCAGCACCTTGGAGAGCTCCTCTACAGGTGGAATAAAACCCAGAGCAGGTTCATCACCCCACTGGCATTAAAGACACTGGCTGCCTCTGGTTATGGCCGTTATTAGGGAGTCCTGCCTTTTTCAGACCAACACTAGAACATATTGTGGCAACATATAAGAAAGGCCATCTTTGAGTGCCATCACTATTCAACCTACATTGCAGGCTTCTTTGGGTCTCATGTCAGAAGACAGGCAAAATATTAAATACATACATACATTTAATTAAACAATTTGTGTTGTTTTTCTTCCAATGATGGCAAAGGATAACTTGTGGTGGATTTCCCCACTCTGCTCCACTTCACTGCTGATAACTTGTGGTAAGCAAGAAATTTGGACATCAGTAATGTCACATCACATGCGTCATAGTACTAGATGTTGCTTGGGGAAAGAGGAAGGATAAGAGCGGCTGCTTCTTAATGACACAGATTTTGTTTTAATTTGCCATTAAGTCAGCTTCAATTTGTGATGACCATATAAATGAAAAATCTCCAAGATCCCTAGTCATCAACTATGCTGCTCAGATCTTACAAATTCAGGGCAGTCACTTTTTTTTTTATTGAGTCTATCAACCTGTAAAGCAGGCTTCTTTTTTTTGCTACTGCCTCCCACATCATTGAGCTTTACCTACCTTTCTAATAATTCCTGTTGTTTCATAATATGGCCAAAATACGATAGCCTCACTATGAACATGTCGCCTTCTAGGGAGAGTTTAAGGATTGCAATTCACAAACTGCACTCTGAAGTAGACAGTGTTTATTTGTGACAAGCAAGTGACACAGCACATTTCTTCCAAAGTTGCTGATATTGAAAGATACATGGCACTCAAGTGTTTTATACCTTCACATATAAATTCAGATGTGTAAAGCTGTGATTGGAGATGATCATCAATTAAACATCTCCCCACAACTTTAGAAAATTCCCAGACTTTCAGTTGTTTACCCATCTCTCATCCTTGAGTCAAGAACATATTTCATGTCTCTCATCCCCAAGCATTTCCAGTTCTCACAACACCTTTTGGTGTTTTCATTTTCTTCTCTCTCTGATCTTCTCCTCCTCTCCCAGATACATTGTTACACAGAGCAATACAGCAACTGGTCATTTGATACTTAGTAATACACAAAAGCTTCAAACAGATACAATGTTGCAATCAACTAATGGTCTTTGATACTTTGCAATGCTCTAATTAAGTCTAATTTTTCCCTACACAGACTACCTTGCATATTGTAATGTACATCCAACAAATATATTATGACAGGAGCTACACATCCTGCCAGATTTACTCCAGGACCCATTTATTTGTCTTTTTAGCAGTCCAGGGTATCTGTAGAACTCTTCTCCAGCACCACATTTCAAATGAGTTGACTCTCTCCCTGTCAGTACTGTCCAGCTTTCACAACTATAGACAGAAGTAGAAAATATGATTGTATGGATGCCAATAATGTAAGGTCCAACAAATTCCTCACTTGCTTTACTGACAATTCATTGTCTAGAAGGTAGAAGAGACAATACAGGATTGATTATTTTGGACCTGAACCTAACCAATAGTGAAAGGCTGATCAACTGGGTGGGACTAGTGGGAACTTTTGGTGGGAGTAGCCACATTCTCCTGGAATTTATTAGGCAGAGAAATGGGGAAGCCAAATGTATTAGATATGCACTTTGGACTGTGAGAAAGCTGGTTTTAGTAAGGGTAAGATCCCATGGTCAGAAGTGTTCAAAGGGACGTGAGTTCATGATAAATGGGAGTTTCTTAAAGGTGAGATATTGAAGGCACATTTGCAAAGAATTCCAGCGAAGAAGGAAAATGGGAAATGTCTAAAGAAACCAAGATGGATGTACGAAGAACATTCAGATGTGCCAAGATTTAAAAGAGACAGGTACAACTGCAGCCCCAGTCCCTAGGGCTTGGCTAAAGAGCTCGGCTAACAAGCAGCAAGGCCAACAGGCATTTTGTGCGGTCATTTAGTGGAGGAATTTTGTGGGGAAGGCCCAGAGTTCTGCTCTAGTGTGCATTTACTGCCCTTCTTCACTTCAGTCTTCTCGCAAAAGTACAACAGTGCTCTAACTGGTGAAAACAGAACAAATGATACAGTAAGGAGGCTGAAGCCCAGAACAAATTAATAAGTAGGACAGGAATATCTAGCTACTCTAGATGAATCCAAGTTTCCAGAGCTGGATGAACAGCAGCCAAAGGTATTAAAGGAATATTTAGCTTAGTGAAGAGAAGACTGAAAGGTGATACACAAGCCATCCTTAAATATTTGAAACAACAAAGCAAGCTTGTTTTCTGCTGCTCCAGAGATTAGGACACAAGCCAATAAATTTAAATTACAATAAAAGAGATTCCATCTAAACATTAGGAAGAACTTGTTGACTGTAGGAACTGTTTGGTAAGGAAACAGACTCCCTGAGAGGGTAGTGGACTCCCTCTTAGGAGACTTTAAATGGAGAATGGGTGCCCACCTTTTGAAGTGCTTTAGGTGGTTATTCAAGCAAGGAAGGAGTTGCAGAAGAAGGCCCTTGGTGGTCCCTTCCAACCTGAGGGTTCTATGCCTCCAGGGTTTGTGCCTGTCTGGAGCAACCAAGAGCAGAAGCTTAGGGAAGGGGAATTCTTCATAAGACTCTCTTGCAGTTCATTTTTGCCATTTCAAAGGACAAGAACATAATATAACTGAAGTGTTGCTATTCTGCAAATAAATCCTTTAGTATCTCTCACATAGTCAGCTCTTAATTTTTATGCTGACATTCTACTGTTAGCTTATCTTACTGCATTCTTCTATGCAAGCCACACTGAGATCAGAACATTGATGAGGAACACAAAAATATGATTACTGGAGCAACACAACACTGAAAAACCTGTTCAGGTGTCAGCATCTGAAGAATAAAAGATTGTCCTCTTACATTCAGCATTGAATATTATTATCTGACTGTAAAACCTCTTCCAAAATCAAGTATTTTAACTTAATTTGTCTCAATTGAATGTCTGAAATCCTGGCTCAACAAACTATTTTTCAGTGGTGGCTGTCTTCAGATAAGACGTTTGTCTAGATTTGAGCATCTGCTTTATATTTGCAAGTTGAGGTTACAGAACGGGGGAGGGGTAGGAGTTGCAGATATAGAGAGCAGTACTATACATCCTAAAGCACGGACTTCTATATTCTTAGATGGCTCCTTGTTTTTCTGACTATAGCCCAGGGGCTGAAATGTATTTAGTTAGCCAAATGAACTCCTTCGCAGTCACAAGTAATCTGGCTCCACAATAAAGAAGGCCACCATTCTACAGTAAAAGCTTCAGTTAGGAAGCACACCTTTCCAGGAATTATAGCCAAACAGAAATCCTTACATATAAAATGATGCACATTTTCCCACTTCACCTTTTTTTGCAATTTCATACATCACTAATGTTACACCACAGCACACACCTCTGAATCTGATATAATTTAATTGGTGAATTATAATTTAATAGGCAACACACATGATTAGAACTTGATATCAAAGTGACTCTGCATTGACCGGATAACTGAGCTGACTCCAAGAACAACCTGGCAGGCACGTACACCAGAGGAACCCACAGTGAGACAAGCTGATGTCATAAGCAGAAAATCAAGCAGCAAGACACAAGAAACAAAAGATCGCTGCCAGTCTGTCAAATGGCTGAGTCATGAAACGGGAAGATTTCCACCAAAAACAATAGTTGCACCAAGCACCTAGCCCTCTCACCTAAATGATCTTTCCATTCTCCCCAGTCCCATTCACAATTAATGGGCTATCACACAGTCATTAGTGCCACTGTCATCCACTGATAAGTCCATCAGCCTGTTCCAGTCTGCATCTGCTGTTTATGAAACTCCTTTGCCTGAGCAGCTAGAGAAATATAAACACACAGTCCCTGAGGGTAGATTTTGGGTATAAATATCCTCAATTCTGGGCCAATTGCCACCGTACTTCATGTGCAGGGCCTACTCCATCACTCAGATTTCTGACCGGTACTGTCCTTGGGTGCGAGCCCAAGCCATCTTGCTCTTCACTGCTTCTCTCCAGATGGTAAATATCACCTGTTTCCTACAATTTCTGCTATCTGTTTTCCTCTCTCTCTTTTCAGTTAGCCTTGTGTGGTTGCATGCATAAGCGTTGATCTTGCATGTGAGTGTGCATTTTCCCCCAATAAAACACATTTTTAGTTAATTCTGAGTCTCCTGGCTGGTTTCTCTCTATCAGTGATCCTGTAGACACTGATGGAAGGTCTCATTAGGTTGCCCTCTTCTCATAAGCCCATAAATAAAGATTAGTTAATTTCCCCAATTTGCATGAAGGTATGGGCTTGGATAGAAGGACTTTAGTGGTCCCACACATTTTGAGGTAACACTGGGTAATAGATAATGTTGATTTGGGATATGCATTGTACCATATATACCACTAGCCATCCCCATTTTACAGAAGCAGAGGTGTTTTAAACAGGGCCACAATATTTAGTAAATTACGCATTGAATAGGAAATGATATTAATAGTTTCTCGCATAGTTCTTCAAACATTTATACAAAATGTGTGTGTACGCAAAAAACATAGAACATGGAGACATTTACTTAAAGGAACAACCATATACACAATCTGCTGTTGTTGTGTACCTTCAAGTCACTTCTGACTTATTACAACCCTGAAGTGCACCTATCACAGGATTTTATTGGCGGAACTTGTTCAAAGAGGCTTTTGCCTTCCTCTGAGGCTGAGAGAATGTGACTTGCCCAAGATCAGTCCTGAGCGGGGATTCGACCTCTTGTCCTCTGATGTCCTAGTCCAACACTCAATGCACTACACTACATTGGGTCCCACACTTACTTGGGAGTAAGTCCTATTGAATGGGGTAGGTGTAGTTCTATGTTGATCTGTACAATACTATTTGTTTATTTAACAGATTTTATCAGGCTTTTTAGGACAAGACTGGTTAGTTTCCCATGGGTGGGTGGCTCCATTTGATGCCCAAATTCACAAGGGGCCACCTCTTGCTGCTGCAGAAATTTGGGAGTGTGGCAGTCATATGGGAAAGCTGTATTTTGCTTTAAAGTATAATTTTTAAAGCTGGCGCAGTTCCAGGAGGGTTCCAGAAAGATCACTGCGCTTTACCATAAAGTGTGTGCTTCCCATGGGCTTTATTGTCAAGGGGCAGAGAAAGCATCCCTTTCTCTACTACTAGTATACTGTTCAATTTCAATGGTGACAGAGAGGGCAGAGAGGGATCCAAAAATAGTTGGGGTACATGGTGCCCAGAGGCCATGTGTTGTCCCCTCATCCCCACTTTAGAGCACATATATTCACAAAGTGGCTTCTTTCAAGGTATTACTGCTGTTAATGAGTTTATTTTAATCCTTGCTTACAGGATGACAGATTAATTTTATTATTCACAAACCCACTGACTGTATCATTTCAGAACACGCCTGTACTATTGACACCTCTCAACTTGTAAACAACCTTTTTGTCTTTCTGTAGAATTCCACAGATTGGCAAAGCCAAGCAGTATTCTCAGAGGTGGTTCTGTTCTCCAAACTGGGGGACAGAAGTATATTTTGCTGCAGAATCCACCCCTTATACACGGCTAGGCTCTATAATAAAGTATATGCAGTCAAATATGAAGGAGGATATTATGTATGAGAGCCAGCATGATGTGCAAGTTTGAGCATTGAACTGACTCTGGAGACCAGAGTCTGATTCACCGCTCAGCCATGGAAACCCACTGGGCAACCTTGGGCACATCACACAGTCTCAGCCCAGGTTCACCTTAGGTTGGCTTAACAACTTGCAGGTACACAAGAACAGTAAGAACAAGAACAACATATTATGTACCAAAAAGAAAGAAAGGTTTTGCATTAAAATGTAGTCTATCACAATTCAGTGTTCTTTTCTGGGAAAACCATAGACAATATCTTTACCACACACCTGAGAACCAAATAAAACTGTTTTGCAAACTGGAGGGAGCTACAGACTGTTAGGCATACCACACTTATTATCCTTCAGTGTAGCTGTGTTGGTTCTACAGTTAAACTTACAGTTCCCACATGACACCCCAAACACTCTTTCTTTCCAGCCTATACATCCTGTAAGCTGTCACTAAAAAAACAAACAAACAGAGTAGTGCTGCAATTAAAGTCCAGCAAATTGCCAGAAAATCAAAGGTTTCGTTCCAATAGGTGTCTCTGAGCTCTGTCTACACTTGGGCTGCAAAGGCCAAAGTGCCTTTGCAGTCAAGAGCAAACATAATCAGCATCTACAGCAGTGGTTCTCAACCTTCCTAATGCCGCGAAACTATAATACAGTTCCTCATGTTGTGGTGACCCCCAGTCATAAAATTATTTATTTATTATTTACATGCCTCCCCCCCAGCAAAGGCCGCCTCGCCGGCCAGGAACGGGAGGGGCGGGCAGGGAGGGAAAGAGGAGCCGTGCGTCTCCCCTGGTAAAAAACTCCGAGAACCCCCCCGGGCTCTGCTTCTGCTTCATCTCGTTTCCACTGGGGGGGGCAGTGTGGGAAAAGTTTCCAGAGTGTTGACCCTGACCCGGGGGGAGGAATCCCAGCGCCTTTGTCTTTTGCGCCGGGCACAGCTTGCCCCCCAGAAAAGCGCTGCCTTGAGGCCCCCCGGCGCTTCTGCAGTGCCCCCCTCCGTGGGGAGTGGGGCAGGGGCCATGTTGAGGAGGGAGCCTGTCCCCCGTGCTGCCGCCACGACCCCAAGTTGGCCCGCCGGATGGGAGGTTCTCCTGGTAGTGGAGAAGGGGAGCGATTTCAGTCCCTTCTGAACAGGGGGCAGGGGGACACGAGCACATGGCTCGCACTTGCGCACCACCACTCCTGGGCCTTTTCGCATGTTACCTTATTGCGGACGTGGGGGATGCCCTCTCTTTGCTGCTCCTTCGTCCCGCAGCTGGCTTCCTGGTCGCGCAACCGCCCCTTCCTCCCCCAGCGCAGCCTACAGCTCCCACGCTGGCCTGTGGAAGGAAGGGGTGGGGCGGTCGCGCGACCAGGAAGCCAGCTGCGGGATGAAGGAGCAGCGAAGAGAGGGCATCCCCCACGTCTGCAATAAGGTAACATGCGGAAAAGGCCCAGGAGTGGTGGTGCACAAGCACGAGCCACGCGCTCCCGCCAAAGGAGGCAGGAGGACACGAGTGCGTGGCTCGCACTTGCGCACCACCATCGAGAAGGGAATGGAGCCTAAGACCATCGGAAATACGTATTTTCTGATGGTCTTAGGTGACCCCTGTGAAAGGGTCATTCGAGCCCCAAAGGGGTCGCGACCCACAGGTTAAGAACCGCTGCTCTACAGCAAACATAATCTGTCAGCTGGCACAGTTGCTTTGACCACTGCAGATACTTCCCCTTGTATTTGCACTATCACAAAGCAAATGTACACATTCTAGATAGTAGGTTATCATTCTCCTCTCCTGAGTACATATCAAACAACATCTGTTTCTCAATCCAACATGTATCTCCTTGGAAATCCTATTGATTGGGATGACACATATTTCTAAGTAACGTAATGTAAGTGTACAGTATTTCACAACCGCCTTTAGTACCAGATGTAATTTCATTATCAAGATATCCAATCAGATTTTAAAATCCAATTGCATATTAGGAGGAAAGATTGAAATGTCAAATCACAATGAAAGATTGCAATACATATTGGTCTCCATCTAATGCAACAAATAATAACACCATCAAAGCCCTGTCTATAAATGAAATACATTTCATAGAATCATAGAGTTGGAAAAGACCACAAGGGCCATTGAGTCCAACCCCCTGCTATGCAGGAATACATCACCAAAGCATTACTGACAGATGGCCATCCAGCCTCTGATCAAAAAGCTCCAGAGAAGACTCCATCACACTTTAACTGTTCTTACCATCAGTAAGGACTTCCTAATGTTTAAATAGAATCTCTTTCCTGTTGTAGCCATTGCTTCATGTTCTAGTCTTTGGAGCAGAAGAAAACAGGCTTGCGTCATCCTGCATATAGCATCCCTTCAACATAGAAATCATGTACCTCTTAATGTTCTCTTCTCCAGGTTAAACATGCCCACCTCCCTAAGCCTCTACTTATAGGGCATGGTCTCCAGGCATTCTACCATTTTGCTTGCCCTCCTCTGGATGTGTTCCAGTGTGTCAATATCCTTCTTGGAATGAGATGCCCGGAACTGGACACAGTATTCCGGGGGGGGTCTGACCAAAGCATAATAGAGAGGTACTATCACACCCTGTGACCTAGACACTGTATTCCTATTGATGCACACCAGAATCACATTGGCTTTTTTAACTACTGCATCACACTGCTCACTAGGGGTCCACTAAGATACCTAGATCTCTTTCACATGTACAGTGGTCAAGCCAGGTGTCACCCATCCAATATCTGTGTGTTTCATTTTTTTATGTCCAACTGTAGTACCTTATACTTCTCCCTGTTAAAATTAATTTTGCTAGTTTTGGTCCAGCTTTCCAACCTGTTAAGGTCATTTTCATTTTGATTATGTCCTCTGCAATATTAGCTACCCTTCCTAATTTGGTGTTATCTGCAAATTTGATAAGACTACCATCTATTCCTTCATCCAAATCACTGATAAAGATTTTGAACAGCACTGGGCCCAGGACAGAACCCTGTGGCATCCCACTAGTCACTTCTCTCCAGGATGGAGAAGAGCCATTGGTAGGCATTCTTTGGGTTCGGTTAGTTAACCAATTACAAATCCACATAACAGTAGTATTGTCTAGCCCACATTTTACTGCTTTGCAAGAATATCATGGGGATCTTGTCAAAGGCCTTACTGAAGTCAAGATGCTATATCTACAGCATTCCCTTCATCTACCAAGCTAGGAACTCTATCAAAAAGAGAAAGGGCGGGGGAAGAGAGGGAGAGAGAGAATTAGTCTGGCATGACTTGCTTTTGAGAAACTCATGTTGAATTTTAGTGAACGTGCATTTGTTAAACAATGCTGCTGTACTGCACATGTGCCCTGTTTGTTTTCCACAACTCTGTCTCTTCCTTTCAGGAGAGAGTTATAAACCATAAGAACACTCCATTATTTAAAAAAATATGCTTAAAATTTAGTACAATAGTACCCGTAATATACTGTGTTTTTCATCTTCATGTTATGTCATATGCCTTGTACCTGCAAATCTCTCTCTTTCTTTCTCAGCCTATTGGAGAACTAATCAAATGAGTCTATGCAGCCAATTTAGCAAGACATAGTAAGGAATGTGACATATTCTTACACCTAAGAATCACTGCATATTGGTGCATTATCTCATTCAGTCAGAAAGCATTAGCAATGAGTCAAGTTATCCTATTTTGAGAGAAAGGTGGGAAAAATAAAAAAAAATAAAATAAAATAAAATAAAAGCTAGGTCTACACAGCATCATGTCATAGTGTTTGTATGTGTATGAACGTGCCTTTAAGCTGCTTCGATTTTTGGCAACCCCATGAATTTCATAGGGTTTTCTTAGGCAAATATAACTGGGGTACACTTACTGACAGAACCTCCCTGGAGTATATTCAGTCTGAGGCCACTGGGACATCTGAAAGCTGTTTGTATGTGATGGGAGACAGCTGCAAAGAAAGAGCCCAAACTCAGCACCTTGGCTTTCATATAAGTTTGGGAGGTGTGGAGAGCAGAGGGTACAGCCTTGGAGCAGCTCTTCAAAAGGCGGGGAGGACAAGGTGAGACAGGAGAGGAATGATGGAAAGCTGAGACAAGAAGCAGCTGGGTTGGGAAATGTGGGGAAATAATGTAACTTTTTCAAGCCATTCCAAACATTCTCTTGGATATACTGCCTAAAAATTAAAAAAAGGAGTTATCAAAATTTATTTGGTCTGGGAAGAAACCAAGAATTAAAGAAAAATTAATGATGGATGTGGGAAAGAAAGGGGAGGTTTCAGTTTACCAGATATGAAATTATACTTTGAATATTCATGTCTAGCATGGTTGAAGGAATGGATCACGTTATAAATTAGGAAACTGTTAGAATTAGAAGGCCATGAGTTAAGGTTCGGCTGGCATGGGTGTCTTTGGTATGGGAAAGTGAAAGAAAATTCACAATTTAGAAACCATATTATTAGGGCCCTTTTTGCATGGCATTTGCCATGCAAAAGGGCACCTGGAGCATCGTGCGATTGTGAGGAGCGATCTGCACGACGCACTCACAATCGCGCGCCACTCCAGGGTAGGGCAGGCGCCGCTCGTGCACTTTTTCATTTTCGGCTTTCAGCTGAAAATGGTGCGCGATCACACATTGCCCCAGGGCCCCACGCGCACTTGCCATGCGTGCAGAGCCTCCAGAGCTGCCCCGGTCGTGCTGCAGGCTGCGAAGTTCCCAGGCTGCGCTGCGGAAGGAAGAGGCGGGGCTCTCGCACTGGTGTGGAGCTGAAGCAGCGGGGACGCGAGAGCCTCTCACTGGAGGCTGCTCGTGTGATCCCCGTCCCCAGCACCAAAAAAAGGTGAGTTGCGGAAAAGGCCTCAAAGAGCATTATTACATATGTGGGGACAGTTTTGGTGCTAAAACCACTGGTTGGATTTCTCTACAAGAAGCCTTCCATAGAAAGAATTATGAAGTTTATTTAGGTGGATTAGATACTCTGATTTATTAGAGACTGAACAAGGAATTGGAAATTAAAGGAGTTTTATAAATTAGGAGAAGGTACTATAATACAGTGGCTAACCTATTTTCAATTAAGAGTAAGATTTAGGGAAGATAAAATTAAATTTGATTTTGAAAGAAATGAATCAGAATTGAAGAAGTTAATTTGTAAGGAGAATTCCTACTTGATAGCAAAAATATATAAATTAGTAATTATATTATATTATGAAATGGAAGAAGAATTGATTAAAAATTGTATGGTAAAATGGGCAAGGAATGTTGGTCACCCTATTCAACTGGAACAGTAGGAGAAAGTTTGGAAGATGGGACTAAAGTCTATAAGTTGTTCTGAATATAAAGAAAACTTTTTCAAAATGTTGTACAGATTGTACCTAACCCCAGTAGAATTGGCAAAAATCTATAGAAATATGAATGGTAAGTGTTGGAAATTCAATACACAGGAGGGTACTTATAATTTATAGTGGATTTGTAGGAAAGCTGGAAAATTCTGGCTACAAATTAGTGGAGAAATATAAAAAATTCTAAAACTGAAAATCATTTTTAGGCCAGATTTTTAGCTAGGCTAGATTATGAAGACAAGATGGAGAAGGTGAATGGAATAGAACAGAATTCTGTTAAGCTATACGGTCACAGCAACCAAGATAATAGTTGCACAATATTGGTGCATCTATTGATGCAAGAATGAATAGAGAAAAGGGAGTTAGCTAAAATAGATAAATTGACATCTTGGTTGAAAGGGAACTCCATACAATTAAAAACTTGGTGACCTTATATATTATATATGAAGGAAAAATTTGATGATGGGGTAGATTTAGATTTTGATATAAAATGTATATTTATCTTTAACGATTCAGAGATAGGCGATTATTTATAAGAGGAAAAATTTTAATAGCAGAGATGCACCAGTCCTTGTTAAACAACTGATTTCAAGAAGTGTGGGAAGTCATGGGGTGGGGAAGGAGGGAAGTGTGTGATTTTTGTGTGTACTGATTTACTTAAGGATTAAAAACAATTTTTAAAAAATACAAAACATATAACAAAAAAGTACACAACACCTACTATCTAAACAAAGTATCTAAACAAACTAACAAACACAAAAATACGAAAAGGGTAAAAAGAACACAAGCATTACTTAATATATTTCTTCAAAATTCAAGAAAATAACTAAAAAAAAAAATCTTATTCCTGATCTACAAAACCAGTGATGTAAAATTTAACTACATTTATGCTTGTATTATATATTATAATATGCAATAATTATACAAAATTATAATATGTGATAATACATATATTATTATATGTAATAATACTGTGATATGATAAATGTGGTGTTCTACAATAATATTTCTAGACACCCTATTCAAATCCAACAGTTTCATGTTTCCTCCCAACACCTCTTAGAAACATTATAGCCTTCTCCCATTGTTTCTTAAATTCATTCAAAGACACTTCTTTAATTAAAGTTATTAATTTGTCCATCTCAGCCATATCCAACAGCTGCATCATCCAATCATCTTGAGATGGTGTCAGGCAGCTTTCCATGACTGAGCGTAAAGTATTCTTGCTGCTGTTGTCATATATTGTACAATTCTTACGAAGTTCCTATATATCTGTTCATCCAACAGTCCCAACAAAAAACAACTCAGGTTTCAAATGAATTTTTATCTTCAAAATGTTCTTCATCAATCAATAAATCCTTACCCAAAATCTTTTTGCTTTTTCATATGTCCACCACATATGAAAAAATCCCTTCTATCTGATTACATTTCCAACATTTAATTGAAGAGCCTTTATATATTTTAGACAGTTTTTCTTGAGTTAAGTATTATCTATACTTCATCTTATGAAAGTTTTCTTTCAAATCATAACTTAAAATAAATCTTTTGTCCACATCCTTTCCCATTGTTCCATCTGAATAGAAAGGCCAACATTTTGAGCTCTTTTAACAATGCATTCTTTCACTTGTTCTTCCTCCACCTCATTCCACAACATCTTACATATTTTAGCTATCAAATGCTCATCATCTTTACACATTTGTTCTTCAAATTCCTATATCAAAGCCAAATGAATTCTTATCCGTTTTAAATCATTCAGTCTATAAGCAAGTCACCTAATATTGTAACCACTTTCGGTCAGTTCCTTGTTTGTATTCATTTTCAATTGTTCTCCATATATCTATATTAAGTCTTTATATGTTAACCATTTATCTTTAACCATTACTTCTCTGGAAAAAAAGAGCTTCATGTAGTGAGGCATTCTAGGATATAGTCATAATTGATGTTTGCTATAATTTTATCATAAGAATTTGTTATGTCATTTCTCAGATTTATGTCATTTCTCTATGCTGAAAAAAGATGGATGACAATTGTATCTCTGATAGTGTATCAAAGTAATGCTGCAATCCCAACCACACTTTCTAAGGAATAAGTTATTTCTGAATAAACATGACTAGAATTAAGCTATAAATATTAATTACTATTTATTTTTAATTTCATAAAAAAAATGAAGAGGCAAGTATTGTGCATTTGCTGCTGCAAGGCTGACACTTTTACACTTTTAACATTTATACTTTGGAACTTTGAGATAGACCTGAGATCAATTAGACATCCTTCCAAGGTAATCAAATACTGTACCTAGTACTTTATGTTTTTGTCATTCTGTACCATTTAGCTGCATCCACAGTTTCCCCAGTGTTTGCTATCAAGAACAAAAATCGGGTCTGCTCTGGCCTGAGCTCAATCTGCAGGGAAGCAGTGATCAGACAACCAACTCAGATCATAAGGTTGTGTGGGTAGAATCAGCATGGTGTGATTAAAACTGCAGCCATTAATGGTTTAAGTACTCTTGGAAATGTGCTTTTGCTAAAGGTTTAAGTCTCATGCAGCCTGTATCTTCCAAGCAGTTTTATTTACACACTCCCTCATGGAGAAAGCAGAATGCTCTCTTCTCTGGTTTTCCCTCTTTGATTCGCTCAATATTCTTGCCTAACTTTTCCAGCAACGGTTACAACTGTTTTGGAATATACAAACTGTCCAGGTATTTACATTCACACTTGAAAGCATACAGAATAAAAGAAAATTAATACAAAAATATAACATGGACATGAGAACACATCTGAATTTCAGACACTTTTGAAAAGTGCTCATCATTCTTATTATTCATGTTTCCATGTAGATAATAACCCTAGGTGGAACTGCTATGAAACTCAAATATGCAAAATGAGATACACGATATCTAGAACACAATTCATAGACTATTAGAGTCAAAAAGACATAATGGTACCAGATCTATTTCTTTAATACCAGTTTGTTACTATTATATACCCAAGGGAGTACATTTTACAACAAATGTGTATATGATTGAGGGAAGATGGTGTCCCTCCTACCATCACTGAGGTTGGTCACCATCATATCTAGCTAAGCCTGTATCTTTTTGAATGTTGTCAGAGTCAGCATTCCATGCTAGTCACAGTCACCTGATTCACGTCAGCAGCCCAGAAGAAAGCACTTTGGGAGTTCATGCTGTGATCAATGCACATACAGCAAGGAAATATTCAGTTGTACATGTCCATCAGCATGACTGATACATGGTTTGTCAAGTTGCTGCAACTGTACCTTGTGGCAGCCTCTATAAGCAGAGCTCCAACATGGAACCATCACTGACAACAAAAAAGCACATCTCCATGTGATCACTGCCAAAAGACAAATGTGACTGGGTTCCCAAAACTCTGCCTGTTCATAAATTCATTGATCACACCCACCGATTCCTTGGTGACACCCTGGACTAGAGACCGAGAAGGCAGCATTTTGTCCAAACCTTACTCTTGTAGGCACATGTTCTCAACACAAGCTTGATTTTATTTTATTATTTATTTAAAGAAACTGTGTTCAGTAAATTGGGTACTTTATCTGCCTCATTTTGTGAAGTCTTTACACCACATGCCAAGTACTAATGCAACAAAGGGGAAAAATCAAGCCCTAAATATAAAGCCACCGCAATTTATAAATGAAAGATGATCATTACAGCATTCCAAATTAAGCTGCTGAGTGTTTACACAGAGTGTGCAGTGTAATTTAAATGATCAAAGAGCAACAGGAGATACTTTGAAAAACAGGCACCCAAAAGTAACTTCAGATTTTTACTTAAATAGACCATAGCCAAGGGGAAATGAAATATCTCCTAGGCTATGGTGCCCCCTTGAGTTCTAACTATCAGTTAACAGATTTTCTTTTTTATGAATTTCATATTCTTCTATGGTGTTTTATGAAAAAAGTACTTATTGTATAAAGGGACAAAAATCCTTTTTTCCTAAAATGTATTCCATATATCTACAGATAGGTTAGCTCATACAATTTCCATGCCAGAAAACCACCACATTTAGCACATTGCATCTATTGGCACTTATTCCAAGTGACACACTGATGGACTATTATTTTTTGATGGTGCAAGTGAATTAAATTGTACATAGACACAGAAGTTACCAATAATTATTGAATATTTCTTACTATTATGTTCTTAATATAATATATTCACATAGCTACAGTATGTGAATGCTTTCTTTTATATAATTTTTTCTTTATTTTTAAATAGCACTGGTATGGATTGTTTTTCATTTGTATTGAAATGCATTTTTAAAATTTCAAGATAAACAAAACATGAAGACCAGAACATACTGTTGCTTTAGAGCAGTGGTTCTCAACCTGTGGGTCCCCAGATGTTTCTGGAGTTCAGCTCCCAGAAGCCCCAGCCACTATGGTCAATGCTCAGGGCTTCTGGGAGCTGAAGTCCAAAAACATCTGGGGACCCACAGGTTGAGAACCACTGCTTTAGAGGCAGTAAACTCTACACAAATAGCAGTTGAAATGGCAATCATGCAGAGGCAAGCAAAAGGTCTGCTAGTTTATTCCCTGGGATCTCCAGACAGGAGCAAGAAAGACTCTTCCCAGAAACCAGACAAAACCATGCCCTAACTTGATATAAGGCAGTTCTCATATTATTTATATTGTTTTGGTATTGTTCAACACAGGCACTGTAGGACATAGGTGGTAACAAAGCACACGTTTTCAAAGGCAAGGTTTCAAAAACTAGTCCACTTCTAAGCATCTTTATGATTAATGAATTAAGATTTAGGAAAGGTTACATGTATGATACCTTTTTCTTTTCAAATTGTGATGTACTAGCATTGTGATGTACTGATGAGCTCTAGATTTATAGAATCGACTTAGAGATTTCAAAAGTTTTATTTAGAACAGCAAAGAAACAACAGCACACGTTGGCAATTGCCAAGACTAAGGAACTACTGGATTTGAAGTACTATGTATGACTTTATATTCCAAAATTAGCATGTGATCTCATTTGTTAACAAATCAAAACAATCCATTTCCTGGGCTTTGCCATCTCCCTCCCATTTTTTCACCTAGCCTATCAGCAGACAGACCCTGCAGCCATGTCTGGCTGTCCTTATCACCAACCAGTACCAGAACACTCCGGAGTTCCCAGCTCATCTGTCACCACCTTCCACAATCCATACCCCACTTATCAAGTGGTAAGAGCTATTGCCTAAAAAATGGCAGGGAAGAATAGCCAACCTGACGCAAATTTATCAGTAGAAAAAGCATTTTATTTATTTAAATTACACCTTTTTCCTGGACACTTGGAGCAACTTCATCAACATTTCACATTATCAATATATATCTCACAACTAAAGTAATGGATAAAGCCACAACCACCCCTCAGTATTTCTTGTCTAAGAAAACCCCATGAAATTCATGAGGATGCGGTAAGTTGACAGGCAACTTGAAGAAAAATACACATTAAAAAAAGCTGCCTTGGAGAACAAAGGAAGGTTAATTCAAAAGTTAAAAACAGGTTCTTTTCATTTCTTCACACTAGTGCATGCTTTCTTCCAACACTCAGCATTCTTATATCTTAAACTTCATGTGCTCATTCCCAACACATAGCATTCTTATATCTTATACCACACCTAACTTCCATTAATTCCCCCTCCTGCAAGAAAGACAGGCAGAAAACAGATATGTGTAGGGTGGGATATACCCAGGAATTCATGGACAGACCACTGCCTAGTCTGGTTTAGACTCACTTGGACTCAGAGACTCCGCAAGAATGGGGGACCATGGTCTGCCCCAAAAGGTTTATGGATACAGATGGATTCCTGATGGCCAGTGGTGGAGCTTGGAGTGTGTGGAGCGGGGTGGTGGTGGTGGCTATAGCACAAGGAGCGTGGCCACTGTGCACTGTGGCTATGGGCTGGGACACCCCAAAAACACTGCCATCCAGGGTGAACTGCCCCTCCTGCCCCCCCATCCCTACGTGACTGCTGATGGCTCTTGAGGAGTTTCCTGTCGCCTCAGCAGACTGTTCTGTTGAAGCGCTGGTAGATCTCTGCAATGAGGAAAAAACTACAGAGGTGTACACACCTGCCCTCTGAGCATCCCCTCTCACAGAGCAGAGCTAAAACAACCCCTTAGCACTTTCGGGAGCTGACAGCAATGAAATGAGTGTAATTGCAGCTAGAGCAACATTGGCAGAAAATTCATGCCTGTTCTCCAAGGCGTAGATAAAAAGGGAACTACTGTTCACCTGCTACAGCCTCTGATTTCAGGGGCCTCTGAAACCATCTGATTGCATTCTAAGTACCTTAGATTGCTATTTGGCTCACCTAGCTGTGGCACTTACACCGCTATAACGAGTGTGGACTGTAAACCTTAATGCAACTTGGGATCTGACCAGAAGGCCCAGAGACTTAAATGGAAAAATACAAAACAGAGTAGAAATTAGAAGAGTAGCTTGTAGCAGATACAGTATCAATGCTTTTTACGTTAAAAATAAATTACGCTATGACCAGGGAGTACACATGCCCTGAACTGCTTCATGTTGATGTGCTGTGTAAGAGACACGATGTCTCTCCTGTAGTAATGTAGTAGTAGTAATACAAAACCCCTCCACAGCCCTACCAGTGTAAGTGTAGTTTCATGGAAGGCAAGGTGCTGAAAACATTATTCAATGCAGCATTACATTTTGCTTTTAAAACCACTTTTTGGGGAAACTAGGGTTGTCGCATTGCATTATTTTTGCTGTTGAGTTTTATCAGTAGTCCTAAATGTTTGAAGCAATCAGATAATGCTTCTCCTGTGATTAGCTCTTATATCTATGAGAGGCTTTGTGGGGTTTGTCCTTACCTGAAGATGACATTCTTATCTATACAAAGGAACATAACTAGAGTATTTAGGCGTAAACCAAAGCTCAGAGTCTATAGGTCCAACCTGAAGTACAGAGAAGCATTTTCAAAAGGGAAGAGTTCTAATTCAAAATTTCTCAAATTCAAAGTTCTTTCCATCACTACAGATACGTAATGGTAGAAGGGTTCTTTTAGCTAAATTTCTGGGAGGAATAATGTTGCAGGGTCACAGAAGTGTGGCTGAGCTAGTAATTCTCCAGGACACTCCTACTGTCCTTCTTGGCATTAGTTCTGTTTTATTGTTTAGGTCCTTGAAATCAGGGTGAAAGATGTGATCAAAAAAGCTTTTCTGCCACAATGGATGCCTATTTTGCACTGTTCCACTTCTCCTGACCATCCACTCTCTTAGCTTCATTTTTTTTAGCAGGACAGGTACTGAGACTGGCCAAGTCCCCACGTGGCTCTCAACTGCCAGGCCACTGGATCAGCACATCGGTGAATCTTCATTTCTCTCTTTTGCTCCACTCAGAACATAACACAAACTAAGCCAGACATGCTCGGACAATGTTTTGAGAAAATGATGAATTCATACGTAAATTATCTACTTTCTAAAAATCAGTCTGAAAGTCAAATCCATTCATAAAGGTAATAGAAGGAACCTTTATCTCAAAAAGCTCTGCTTAGATCCTGAACGTGTTAATTCACAGGGCACATAATCCTTCTAGTAAGTTTGCCAAGTCAAACTCAACAGAAACCCAGTACTATACTTCTTTAGGAGTAGCTATTTCCATCACAACCTCTGCTGCCTCAAGAAACTGCATCTGACAGAATTCTTCCTCCGATGCAACTTCTAAAAAGTATACTTTCCCTCTTCAGGTCTAACTAGGCCTGTCAATGTGACAGTCTACACAATACTAGTTGCTTGAGTCTGATATCTCTGACAGATTGTTACTTCATAAAGCAACACGAACAGACCATTCAAAAACAGACGCTGCAGAGCCTCTTCTCTTACCTTCCTTAATGTGCACCAAAGACCTAAGTTAGAGTAAAAGTAATGTAAGCATTCTGGAAATTATGTCCTACAAATGTTTTGACAGCATCTTACTTTACTATATATAGCACACAGACATGTCTCACCTTACTTGCCTAACCACAAGATTTGATGTAGCAACATGAGGGGGAACAGATTTAATCAGATGGAAATTAACGATTAATGTTCTTTTATTTCTGGGCACTTTAGTTGAATCTAAGCCAGACCAGTGGATTCCTCTGGTCAGACGGCTGGAAATTCCACTCTAGGAAATCATGCTGGTGGTCTCCCAGTTCAGTTGCAAGCAAAGAGCAGCACAGTGGAACATGTTAATGAATGCGGCCACCCACACTGGGTAGCATTAAATATTCATTTCAGCAACAAATTTTTAAAAACACCCTCCAACAAAAATCAAAGGATTCATTCTCTAAGCCAAGGTAAGTACAACTTCAGGAAGGATTAGTCAGCTGCAAACAGCTAGTTACTACCCACCACCCGCTTCGGCAGCAAATAAACAGCCATAAAAATGCCTAATGAGTGCAAAGTATTTCATCCATTCAATGCCTGAAGATCAGATAAATAGCTGCCTTATTTCCATTTACAGTGTGATTGTCAAAAATCAGAAGGATGCTTTGCCTGTCCTTTGCATTTGGGCTAGGCAGGCCAAACGTCAGACGATAACTGCAACCCTGCTGAAAAATGGAAGGTCCACTCACTGGCCGAGGCCCCAATGACTACTCCCAAGGTGAACTGCCAGCAGTTGCCGCCCTTTCCACGCCTCCCGTTCTCTGGGGTTGGTGGGGTAGACATTATCGCTCACGGATGCTAGATTTGTCCCAGCAGCCTCCAGGTATTGATACAGATTATAAAGCCTAATATACTTTGTCCCCCATGGCAAGGATGGAAACTATACAGTCTCCAGATCCTTCAAGAATCCAGATCACTCTATTTATTTAATTTGTAAAGTGTTCCATATTGGAGATTTCAGAGTGACATACAACAGACTGAAACAAGCAAATAG